>PVKP010044634.1:0-16605 GCA_004027715.1 Plecturocebus donacophilus | reverse complement strand
AGCCATCAGGCCCAACTACCCTGTGTCTTAAAAAAAAAAAGGTTCTGCAAATATAAGATCTTTGTACTACATGAAACCCTGGTACTACAACTAACCTAGTGTCCAGATACCAAATGAGTCTTCTGAGAGCCAAAGGTAGCCACTGGCGGGTCATAGGTGGACATGTGGGAAATAGAAAAGGATGGGGACTGTGTGGAGGAGGCAAGAATTACATTGTATTTCTTTGAAAAAAATATTTCCTGGTTAAAAAATTATGCAAATACTACCTGCTCATTTTAGAAAACCCAGAAAATACAAACAGGGCAATAATAAGACTTTTAAAAATATCTGGCTGGACACTGTGGCTCATGCCTGTAATCCCAGCACTTTGGGAGGTCAAGGTGGATGGATCACCTGAGGTCAGGAGTTCAAGACAAGCCTGGCCAACATAAGCCCATCTCTACTAAAAATATGAAAAAATCAGCTTGGCATGGTGGTGGGCTCCTGTAATCATAGCTACTCAGGAGGCTGAGGCAGGCGAATTGCTTGAACCTGGAAGGTGGAGGTTGCAATGAGCTGAGATCAAGCCATTGCACTCCAGCCTAGACAATAAGAATAAAACTGCATCTGAAAAAAATATATACATATATATAATATATATTATATAACATATAATATGTATTAATTATCTCCTTTAATTCTGCCTAGAGGCAAACACAGGAGACTTTTTGGTATATACACTTTCTTTGTTTTTTTGTTCCATTTTTACAAATGTGAAAGGTTCAGGTATATATACTTTCATGAGTTTTTCTCTGTGTTGTGTGTTTTTCCAAAGTGTGATTATGCTATTTATGCTGCTTTGTAACCTGCCTTTTGACTTCATAGTGCCTGGTGAAAACCTTTCTTTCCCTATGAATAAACAGTATCAAAGGATGGTTTTCAAGTTGAAATTTTGACCTTCATATACACACAGGGTGAGCATGTATGTATTCTTTAATGAAGGAACCAGGAGGATGGTAAAACTGGTTCAATAGAGAAACAGAAATTTATATAGGCAGGGAGGAAAAACGTATTTAAATGGGATTTCTAGGTTAGATATGAAACTGGTTAATATTCCACAGGCAACGAAATTCTATCCTTGGGGTTATCTTTTTCTGCTGGACAGAAATAATTTGCATCTCAACTGGACAAAATCAAAGTCATTTGCAATTTATTAATATATAAATTCACATCTACTTTCATAGAGTCTAGGCCCCTAAGTAAATAGTCAAACAAAAGCAGATATTTCTTTAGAGCAATGATTCTCAACCAAAGGTAATTTTGTCTCCCAGAGGACATTTGGCAATGGCCAAAGACATGTTTGGTGGTCACTGATGGGGAGTGTTAGTGGCTTCTGGTGGGTAGAGGTCAGGGGTACTGTTAAACATCATACAATGCATGGGACGGCCTCCACAATGAAGAATTATCCAGCCCAGACTGGCAACCTCCACAACAGAGAATTATCCAGCCTACACTGTCGGTGGTACCCACCTCTACCTATTAGATGCTAGTAGCACCCCCACAGTTGTGACAACCAAAATGTCTCTAGACATTTTCAAATGTCCCACAGGGAGGCAAAATTGTTCCCAGGTCAGAGCACTGCTTTAGAGTTGCACTTTACAAATCCATCACCTCTAGTCATGTGTAGCTATTTATTTTTATTTTTTATTTTATTTTTATTTATTTACTTTTTAGTGTCATAATGTTAATGGACACCAGGGGTTCAGCCTAGGTCCTGTTGCTTGACGTGCAGAAAGCCGATCACTGAGACAACGAGTATTGCAGGGAAGAAGGCTTTCTTCAGGTGACATCAGTGGGAGAGACAGGAAATAAACTTCAAATCCGTTCCTCCTCCCTGACTAAAGTTAGGTGTTTACACATCAGGGGAGGATAAGAGGAGGAGCAAAAAGGAGGAGATGATCAACAGGCAGTAGGGGCATCCCACAGAAAACATTTCTCAAGCTTCAGTTCTATGGACATCTGACTTGTTGGAAAATTGGGCAGGTAACAACAAAAAAATGCTTTTAATTAACTAAAATTGAAGATTAGTTTCCGCAGTAACCTTATTTCAAGAGTTCAATAGCCAATTGTGGGCCAAGCGCAGTGGCTCACACCTATAATCCCAGCACTTTCGGAGGTCAGTTCAGGAGGATATCATGAGGGCAAAAGCTTAAAACCAGCTTGGGCAACAGGGTGAGAAACCCCATTTTTACAAGAAAATGAAAATAGAAAAATAAAACAACAACAGCAAAATAGCCATGTAAGGCTAGGAGTTACTCTACTGGTTAAGGGAGGCAAAGAACATTTTCCTCTCCTTGAAAAATTCTGCTTCATGGTACTGCCTTAGAGAAATAATCATTTCATGGGTCTGTTAGACATTGCGACAATATGATACTGAAAACATATGCAGGCTGGGTGCAGTCGCTCATGCCTGTAATCTCAGCACTTTGAGAGGCTGAGGCATGCAGATCACTTGAAATCAGGAGTTAGAGACCAGCCAAGGCAACACATGAAACCCCATCTCTACAAAAAAAAGATACAAAAATTAGCCATAGCCAGGCGTGGTGGCTCATGCTTGTAATCCAAGCACTTTGGAGGCCAAGGCAGGTGGATCACCTGAGGTAGGGAGTTCAAGACCAGCCTGACCATCATGGTGAAACCCCATCTTAAAAAAAAGAAAAAGAAAATTAAAATAATAAAAATAATAAAACAAAACTTAGCCAGGCATGGTGTTGGGCACCTATAGTCCTAGTTACTTGGGAGGCTGACGTTGGAGGATAGCTAGAGCCCAGGAGGTGGAGATGGCAGTAAGCCAAGATCACACCACTGCACTCCAGTCTGGGCAGCAGGGTGAGATTCCGTCTAAAAAAAAAAAAAAGAGAAGAATGTGCAGCTATCCTTTTTCCTTATTTCCAAGTTTTGGATAATTTTTCTTTTTTTTTTAAGCAGCACTTTTATTTTTCCTTACTTATTAATGTGTTATTGGGGCCTAATGTTCTCACATAACAGTAGGAAACCAAACTTTGTTGTCATCTCTGAAGGAATTGAGAGTTGCATACAAAAAAACCTTACATAAATTAAAAGGATGAACACATTTACTGGTGTAAATGCAAACTGCTTCCCACTCAAGGCAAGTAACAGCCATGGTGCTCTGGCAGGAAAACATCAGCTAAGAAAGGAAACTGGGTCCTAGGGCTTGGACTTTCCAACCCTGAGAGACCAGCAGGACAGAAACACTGGTTCAGGAGCCCTTGCAGCCTCTAGAGAAATCCCAGCACACTCAGCCCTGACACATTAACACCTTGCACAGATCAGAGACTGCTGGCCACACAGACCCACCGAGCCATGGACTTGTCTTCCACAAGCACCTTCTTACCTCAGTCATGAAGTGACCAAGGCACATGTACTACTAAGGGTTGAAATCAAAGATATGTACAGGGTATTAAACAAGTAGGAAGGGAACAGTTAACTTGCATATAAGGTCAAAATCATCACTAAGTTCTACAATCCAGTGCTGATATCAGATACAAGCTTCAAGGACAAATTTCTTGTTGAAAGTTTATTCCAGTTTCGAGTCTAGCATGGGGTATATGCATTTGCCAAGGGGAAATTTATTCTTCTGAATGCTAGGCATCTGCTCACAGTCCATTTAGAAGCATTTGCGTGGACGATGGAGGGGCTCGACTCCCTGTACTCTTGCCTGCTAATCCACATCTGCTGGAAGGTGGACAGTGAGGCCAGGATGGAGCCACCAATCCACACCGTGTACTTGTGCTCAGGGGGTGTGATGATCGTGATCTTCACGGTGCTGGGCGCCAGGGTGGTGATCTACATCCTGTCTGCGATATCTGGGTACATGCTGGTGCCACCGGACAGCACCGTCTTGGCCTACAGGTATTTGTAAATCCACATCACACTTCACAATAGAGCTGAAGGTGGTTTTGCGGGTGCTGCACAGTTTCATGCCCAGGAAGGAAGGCTGGAACATTGCCTCTGGACACCAGACCCACTCGTTGCTGATCATGATGACCTGCTGTCGGGTGGCTCATAGCTCTTCTCTGGGGACAAGGAGGATGCGGTGGTGGCCACCTCCTGCACAAAGTCCAAGGTAATATAGCACAGCTTCTCTTTGATGTTGCCCACAATCTCCCACTCTGCTGTTAGAGTGAAGCTGTAGCTGCACTTGGTGAGGATCTTCATGAGGTAGTTGGTCAGGGCAGATGGGCACCTTGTGGGCAACCCTGTCTCCAGAGTCCGTGATAACACCACTGATGTGCTCAGAGGACTAGAGGGACAGCACGGCGTGGATGGCCACACACATGGCCAGGGAGTTGAAGGTCTCAAACGTGATACAAGTCATTTTTTCTCTGCTGGTCTTGAGGTTCAGGGGGGCTTCAGTCAGCAGCACCGGGTGCTCCTCGGAGCCACACACAGCTCGTTGTAGAAGGTGTGGTGCCAGATCTTCTCCATGTTGTCACAGTTGATGACCATGCCCTGCTCAATGGAATACTTCAGGGTCAGGATGCTGCACTTGCTCTGGGCCTCATCACCCACGTAGGAGTCATTCTGGCCCATCCATGCTCACCATCATGACCTGGTGCCCATGGCGCCCAACAATGGAAGGGAACATGGCTTGGAGGGCATCATCCCTAGCAAAGCCAGCTTTGCACCTGCCAGAGCCATTGTCAGTGATGAGTGCAGTGATCTCTTCTTCCATCGCTATCATGGAGAAGCAGGCAGCTGAGCAGCAGAAGGACGTGGTGCACACGCTGGTGGCAGTGAGTGAGCAATAATTCTTCTTAATAGTACCCTTCTATAGGACCTTGGTTAAAGGCAGCATAGAGCTGCTAGTCTAGATAGACTGTAAACACCATGACACCACGGACTGGGACTTAGTTCTCTCATTATCCCTAGCTCCTGGTGCAGGGACTGATACCTGTCAAGCACTCAATAATAAATAATCTGGCCTGGCACGGTGGCTCATGCCTGTAATCCCAGCACTTTGGGAGGCTGAGGCAGGCAGATCACCTGAGGTCGGGAATTTGAGACCAGCCTGACCAACGTGGAAAAACCCCGTCTCTACTAAAAAATACAAAATTAGCCAGGTGTGTGGCACATGCCTGTAATCCCAGCTACTCGGGACGCTGAGGCAGGAGAATCACTTGAACCCGGGAAGTGGAGGTTGCAGTGAGCAGAGATCATGCTATTGCATTCCAGCCTGTGCAACAAGAGTGAAACTCCATCTCAAATAATAATAATAGGCATCTGCTAAGTGAATGAATGGTGTGAAATTCAGTGGGTAGCAGGTCCCTTTGCAGTGACTTCCTTGGGTTGGCTATCACCAGTTATGCAATTGTCACACCTAACTCAGCAAGTTCTGAGGACCAAGTGGGGGATCACCAGCAACAGTGCCTATTCCAGGCTCTGAGACCTGCTCAGGAGGCACTCAACAGTCAGTTTTCCTTCCAGAAATAATTTCCTTTCTTTCTTGAAATCATCAAAATGATTCCCAGCTCTCTAACATTTCAAAAACCCTTACCAAGTCTATGTAAATAAAGAAAACTTCCCTTATTCATACAGCCTGTTAGTGGCAGAACTGGAACTAGAGGCCCAATGTCTAATCATCTTGCAGATGACTTTACATTCTTGCAGTGACATTCCTTGTTGGTGACTACTGAGTCACTCTATATAGGGCCAGCTGAGACAGAGGACAGTAACCCTGAGGAAGGAGTGGACATGCCAGGAACATTAATTCAGCTAAGTGCCAGGCACTGTTAATTCAGAGGCGAGTGTGGGCAGTTCACATGCATACTTTTATTTTTATTTTTGAAATAGGGTCTCACTCCATCACCCAGGCTGGAGTGCAGTGGTGTAATCACAGCTCTCTGCAGCCTTAAACTCCTGGGCTCAAGTGATCCTCCCATTTCAGTCTCCAGAGTAGCTGGGACCACAGGCATGTGCCACAATGCCTGGCTAATTTCTTTGTATTCTTTGTAAAGACAGGGTTTTACCGCAATGTCCAGGCTAGTCTTGAACTCCCAGGCTCAAGAGATCTGCCACCTCTGCTTCCCAAAGTCCTGGAATTAAAGGTGTGAGCCACCGTGCCTGGCCTCACATGTCTACCTTCGATGACAACTCATGGACAATTACTTTTTTTTTTTTAGGGACAGGATCTCACTCTGTCATCCAGGCTGGAGTGCAGTGGCATGATCATAGCTCACTGCAGCCTCCAACTTCTGGGCTCAAGCTATCCTCCTGCCTCAGCCTGCTGAGTAGCTGGGACTACAGATGTGTACTACCACACCTGGTTTCATGAACAACTCTGAGAGCTATAGGGCACATAAAATACATGGCTGGCCCAAGGATGCAGCATCTGCTGGAGCAGTGGGAGAGAGAGGACAGTAGGCCAGGCCCCAGGCGTGGGCCACCTTTTGGGTTTGTATTTCTCATTCTTCCCACAATGAGTCCTTAAAGCTCACAGGAACTGTAAGTGCATCCAAGACTGTGTACCAGGAGAATGGCGATGATTAACGCCAGCATGTGCTGTGGAAGCTTGCCCAGCTCTACAGCCCTCCAGGCCTAAGGAAAGCAAAGCCCCACGGAATTTCTGGGAAGACTGAGGAGGCTCCCAGGGCTGGAGATGTGGTGTTGGAGGCACACGGCAGAGTGCTGTGGCCACATCATGTATGTTATGTAAAAGGCTGAACCCAACTGTATAAGAGCATCTGTCTAAATGTTCTAGAAAATATTGATCTGAGTGGGCTGTAGGAAGATTACATCACAAAAATTAGAAGGGGGAAAAGCAGGAGTCTGGCAGAGCAGCTTTTTTTTTTTTTTTTTTTTTTTTTCAGACAGGGTCTCACTTTATGGCCCAGGCTGGGGTGTAGTGATGCAATCATAGCTCACTGCAGTCTTGAACTCCTGGGCTCAAGCGATCTTCCCACCTTAGTCTCCTAAGTAGCTGGGAATACAGGCAAACACCACTGTGCTTAGCTAATTTCTTTTCTTTCTTTTTATAGTGGTGATCTCTATTATATATATATGTGCTTGGCTAATTTCTAAATGTTTTGTAGAAATAGGGTCTCTTGATGTTGTCCAGGCTGGTCTCGAACTCCTGCAGTCAGGTGATCCTCCCATCTTGGCCTCCCAAAGTTCTGGGAATACAGGTGAGCCGCTGCACTCAGCCTAACTCCTAATTTTTTAAAAAATTTGTCAGACCAATAATTGATGACAAGCTTATTTCCAGCTTGTCTCAAGGGAAGAGGCCTCTAAGCAGTCTACTTCAAAAATTCCCTCTTGACAAAGATAATTTGCCGGAAAAAGGGATGGTTAGATAATCATTGCTTCACTGGATTTTAAAAAATGACTGGTGAAGGAAGATTAGACTGGTTAAAGATCACTGGGCTCCTTCCAAGACTGACAATCAACTGAGGGCGGCTCCCAGAAGGGCTCTTAAGCTCATTAAATAAAGCTAATCATTCATTTTAGGAGCAATGGTAATTTATCACTGGAAAGAGTAACTAATTATAACAGACCACAAAGTTCTGCTTTGGCTATGGCATTTATATTTACATTTATTTTTTAAAGACTTTATTTTTTTGAGACAAGGTCTCACCCTGTCACCCAGGCTGGAGTGCAGTGGCATGATCTCACCTCACTGCAGCCTCCACCTCCCACACTCAAGCGATCCTCCCACCTCAGCCTCCCAACTGGGACTACGGGCATGCATCACCACACCCTGCTAATTTTTTAATTTTTTGTAGAGATGGGGTCTCACTATGCTGCCCACGCTGGTCTCGAAATCCTGAGCTGAAGCAATCTAACCTCCATGGCCTCCCAAACTGCTGGGATTACAGGCTTGAGCCATTGAGCCTGCCTTTATTTTTTAAAGCAGTTTCAGGTTCATGGCAAAATTGAGAGGGAAGTACAGAGACTTCCCACATACTCCCAACCCCACATATGCACAGCCTCCTCCATGATGACATCTTCCACCACAGTGATGCATTGGTTACAACTGATGAACCTATGCTGACACGCCATTATCATCCCAAATCCATAGTTTACATTAGGGTTCACTCTTGGTGTTACACATCCTGTGCATTTGGAAAAATGTAAAATGACATGTATCCACCATTATTACATCATACAGAGTATTTTCACTGCCCTAAAATTCCTCTGTGCTCATCTGGTTAAGGTGTTTTTTGTTTGTTTGTTTGTTGGAGACGGAATCTTGTTCTGTAGCCCAGGCTGGAGTGTGGTGGCACGATCTCAGCTCCCTGCCATCTCCACCTCCCGGGTTCAAGCAATTCTCCTGCCTCAGCCTCCCAAGAAGCTAGGACTACAGGAATGTACCACCGTGACTGGCTAATGTTTGTCTTTTTAGTAGAGACAGGGTTTCACCATGTTGGCCAGGCTGGTCTGGACTCCTAACCTCAGGTGATCTGCCTGCCTTGGCCTCCCAAAGTGATGGGATTACAGGCATGAGCCACCATGCCTGGCCTGGGTTTTGAACCACTTTTTTCTTGCTCATATCCACAGTGAGAGAAATAGGAGGAATCTGTTTCTAGCTCATCTAAATTTTCATCATCTTATTCCATCTAGATTGCATGCCCTACTCTTTCCTATGTGGTCTCTCCATTCACTCAAGAAATTGCATGTCTATCTTGTGCCAGGCTCTAGGCTAGTGCTGGGGACACAGCGATGTGTGAAAATGAGTACTGTCTTGTCTTTACAGGTGCTAGTGTTCAGCTGGGGAGAAAGGCAATTGTATAACTGTTCACAAAGAAACTGAAAATTACAACTGTAATTTTGATCTGTGCTTTGAAGCAAAGAAACGGGTACGTGCTGTCTCAAAGGAGACCTGTCCTTGACTACAAATTCCCTGTCCCTGCCTATGAAGACTGTGTTCGCTAATTCATAGGGTAGGGGCTGGGGTTTGTGCAAAGCCCTGAGACCCCATAGATGTTGGCTAAAAGAGCAGAATGAAGAGGTGAGGCTGGAGGCTGGGGTGAAATCCTGCAGCCCTGCTAAGATTTTCATCTTTATCCTAAGATAAAGGGAAGCCACTGAAAAGTTTTTGTTTTTGTTTTGTTGAGACACAGTCTTACTCTGTCACCCAGGCTGGAGTGCAGTGGCACAATCTCAGTTCATTGCAACCTCAGCCTCCCGGGTTCAAGTGATTCTCCTGCCTCAGCCACCCAAGTAGATGGGATTACAGGCCCGTGGCACCACCTAGCTAATTTTTATATTTTTAGTAGAGATGGAGTTTTGCCATGTTGGCCAGGTTGGTCTCAAACTCATGACCTCAGTGATCCATCCCCTTGGCCTCCCAAAGTGCTGGGATTACAGCCGTGAGCCACCACGCCTGGCAGTCACTGAAAAGTTTTAAGCAAGGAAGTGAATACAATATAAAGAGAAAGGTGGAGGAATATTTTGAGATCATTGTAGCTGCTTTATGGATGCGGGATGAGCAGGGTAGAAATGAAGAGACCAGAAAGCCACATGCTCAAGATAAAAGACAGTAGCCTAGGGTGGGTGTGGTAAATCACACCTGTAATCCCAACACTTTGGGAGGCCAAGACGGGTGGATTACCTGAGGTCAACAGTCCGAGACCAGCCGGCCAACATGGTGGAACCCTGTCTCTATTAAAAATAAAAAAATTAGCTGGGCATGGTGGCAGGCGCCTGTAATCCCAGCTACTCGGGAGGCTGAGGCAGGAAAATAGCTTGAACCCGAGAGGTGGAGGGTTCAGTGAGCTGAGATGGTTCCATTGCACTCCACCTGGGCGATAAGAGCAAGACTCCATCTCAAAAAACAAGACAAAACAAAGCAAAACAAAATGGTAGCCTGGACTAGGTAGGTGGCAGGCAGATCAATGGTCTGATAAGATATACAGTAAGTAAAACTCACCAACATATATTTAGTGGCTCCAAGGCAGAAGTTGCAATAAGCCGAGATTGCACCATTGCACTCCAGCCTGGACAACAGAGCAAGACTCTGTTTCAAAAAAATGAAAAACAGAAAGGTGACCCAAAGCTATGGATATACTGAGTACTCACTCATTACATGTCTAATTATAAAGACTATCTAAGATTCTTCTGTACTTTTTCCTCTACTTAGTATTTACCACAATTATAACCAAAGTTATTAATATAATTATATATTCAACACATCTCTCCCTGGACGGTAAACTCCATTAAGGACAGGAAGAGAGGACAGAAACCAAACTGCTTTGATTATTGTTTTATTCCAGTGCCCAGCACTGTACCTAGTACTCAACAAATATTTGCAAAAGAATCTCTTTGTTAAACAAAAGTTTCCAAACATTTACATAGTGCTTATTATCTGCCAGTCTTTGTTCTTAGCACCTTAAACATATTAACACATTTAGTCTTCATAACAACTCCATGAGGTATATACTATTGATGTCCCCACTTCACTGATGAGGAACCTAAGGCAGGGAGATTAACTTCTTAAGCGATTCTGTATTATCAAATATAGACATACATTCGTTCCAAAACATTAACTGGTCTCTGTCTATGACAGGAGCTTTGGGAGGTGCTGGAGAGACAAAATCATGGTTAATACTTTTTGTGTACCTACTATATGTCAGACTTGGTGTCTGGCACTTCATAGAACTTTATGTGTAACCTTACAATAACCTTGCAAGTTAGGTATCCCTTTTTTAAAAAAATAATATTTTACTTTTCAAACACACATCCTCACTGAAAGGTATCCTTAATCACATTTATTTATAGTGTTACTTATTGATTGATTGAGACAGGGTCTCACTCTGTCACCCGGGATGGTGTGCAGTGGCAGGATCAAGGCTCACTGCAGCCTCAAACTCCTGGGCTCAAGTGATCCCCCAGCTTCAACCTCCCAAGTAGCTGGGACTACACACACAAGCCACTATGCCCAGCTAATTTTTAATTTGGGGGGGGGGTTGGGGCGGGGGGAGGCTGGAGTGTTTTCCTATGTTGCCTAGGATGGTCTCGAACTTCTGGCCTCAAGTGATCCTTTCGCCTGGGTCAGGGTTGCTATTCTAGTCCTACTTCCCTGGTATACCCACAGGACTCCGCCCCTTTGCCGAAGCTGGCCCCGCCTACGTCCTCTTCCACGCTTGCGCGCTCCGCGCGCCAGCCCCCTCCCCGCTGCCGATGCGCCGCGCGCCTGCGCACTGCTTCCCCATGTGTGCTCCAGCCGTCAGCCGGCCCAGCTGAGCAACGGTAGGAAAGTCTTTCGGCAACGGACCTTGTCACCAGCGCGGCAGCCTCCACCGCCTGCTGTTGCCCTCCTGTCTCGGTGGTCCGCACAGCGCACGTCGCCATGGGCAAGAGCCGGACGAAGCGTTTCAAGCGACCTCAGTTCTACCCTACGGGCGACTGTCAGGCCGACGCTGCTGCGGCGGCGAATGGGAGCGGAGGCGAGAATGACGACGGGCTGGCGGCGGAACTGCTGGAAAAGGTGAGGCGAGGGCTCCGCGGCGCCGGGGGTCGAGGTGAGGCTGGCCCGCGCGCGTGCGCACTGCGCTCTGCGTGCCTTCTGATGGTTCTTGCTCTTGTCCGCAGCTCCAACACCCGAGCGCCGAGGTCCGCGAATGCGCCTGCGCAGGACTGGCCCGGCTGGTGCAGCAGCGGCCGGCGATCCCGGGCCTGGCGCGCCGAGACACCGTGCGCCGCCTCGGGCCGCTGCTGCTGGACCCCAGCCTGGCCGTCAGGGAGACGGCAGCCGGCGCGCTGAGGTGAGCCGGGAAAGGGTCTGGGGCGATGCCACCGCTAGCCTCCCGCGCGCCTGGGCTCCAGGCAGTCGCAGCGGTCACCCAGCGCTGTGTGCCAGGCACTGGCGCGATCTCCTGTTTGCAGAGATTTGAACCCACTCTCCAGGCTCCGGAGAACCCCAGTATCCCCGGACCACACGCATCTCATCTGTCTACCTGGCTGCTTCACCTGCATCGTCCACCTGCTTAGGCGTTCTGCCCTCACGCCTGGCGCACGTTTTACTGGTTCCAAAAGCCCTCCATAGGGTCCCTTGCTTGGATGAACTTTTCAGTTCATGTGTCAGGAATCGTTCTAGATGCAGGGGATTTTATGCAGCCGAGACTGTTGACCGAGACAGCCAGGATCCTGTCTTGGCACAAGTCATGTGGATGGGGGAAACAGGAAGCTAGTAAAAAGGTAAAACATAATATTAAATAGTGAGAATTGCTGTGGGAAAACGAGATGATGATGAGTTGGGGGTGGGAAGTTTGAATTGGGTGCCCTTGGGCCTGGCGTGGTAGCTCACACCTGTAATCCCATTGCTTTGGGAGGCCACGGAAGGAGGATCACTGGAGGCCAGGAGTCCAAGGCCAGCATGGGCAACATAGCAAGACCCCATCTCTAGAAAAATTTTAAACAATTAGTCAGACGTGATGGTGGGTGCCTGTAACCCCAGCTACTCAGGAGGCTAAGGTGGGAGAATCTTTTGAGCCCAGTAGTTTGAGGCTGTGGTAAGCCATAAGCACACCACTGCTCTCCAGCCTGGGTGACAGAGCAAGACCTTGTCTCTTAAAAAAAAAAAAAAGGTGCTTTTTAGGTGACTTGTGAACTGAGATGTGCAGGGTGAGAGAGCCAGGAGACGTGGGAAAATAGAGGGAAGAGCATTACCCAAAAAGGGAACAGCAGTGGCAAAGAAGCGAAGCAGCAGGCGGCTTGGCATGGTTGAAAAGCAGAGAACGTAAGTGGCTTTGAAGAGTAGGGATGAGTAATTACAGGAGGTGAGGCTGGAGGGAGGGATGAGCTGTAGGATGGTGTAGGGCTGAGAACTTACTCTAACCCAGAAAGTGACATGTTATAACTCATCTTTTGAGAAGGCCACTCTGGTGGCTGTGCAGAGAATGGACTGCAGAGGGGGCAAGAGTAGAAGTTAATATTTGTTCTTATAGCTGTCTCTACTTGTGATTTATGTTTCATTTACTGATGTAGCAAATATGTGTCAAGTGCCTGCTGTGTGCCAGACACTGAGCAGGATGCTCCGTGCTGTGAGCTCCATGCTGTGAGCATGGAGTAATGAGCAAGGCAGTGTCTCTCTTTAAGAAATCTTCAAGTCTGTTGAGGGAGACAAGCATTAACCACACAATTACATAAGTATGTAATTGCAACGAATGGTAATGATAAAGGGTGCTGCCAAAGGGTACAAACAGGTTCAGGGAAGAAGACTTGAGTGAGTGATGCTTGAGGGCAGCTCTGAGGGAAGAATGGGTGAGATAGATGCCCTTCTTCCTCTAGGAAGGAAACGGCATGTGGAAAGCCCTTCCCTTCCTCCCACAGCATACACCGGCTAGGGGATCCTGGAGGATTGTGACTATCCATATCCTTCTAACTATCCATATTCTCAGGGCCTGGCACAGTGCTGTGCACTTGGAAGGCTCATGTCTTTCCAATTAAAATTTAGCCAGGGCTACTTCAGGAGGTGTCATTCTCCCTAGCCCCACCTTGCTGCCCTTGCAGTTTGCTTTCTTTTTTGTTGTTGTTGTTGTTGTTGTTGTAGAAACAGGATCTTTCTGTGTTGCCCAGGCGGGTCTGGAACTCCACAGCTCGAGTGATCCTCCACCTCAGCCTCCCAAAGTGCTGGGATTACAGACAGGTGTGAGCCACAGCACCTAGCCCTGCCCTTGTAGTCTTAATTTCAAGAAAAGATCCCTTTGTACATGACTTATTCACGTGGGAAAAGTCTCCCCTCTCCCCTTCTTGTAGCTCTGCACCTGTATACTGTCTCAAACCTCAGAACTAAGTTGTTATATGACAGAGTCATCTGTTTACATCTTGTAGAACAAGGATCAGAACAGGTGGAAATCTCTGGATTGGTTCTGCAGCATATGACAGAAACAATAAGCTGTTCCCTCTGGGAAAACTTAAATATGGCTAAAAACAGATATAAATTTGAGAGTGTAGAAGTGTTTTGTGACATGTGAAAGTAAAATATGTTTTAAACTTCTTATGTAGAAATCTCAGTGCTTGTGGAGGTTTTGAAGTTTGTGATGACATGGTGACTAAGGATATCATGACCCCTCTGGTTGCGCTGCTAAAAGAGGTATGCAGTTTTTACAGTATCTCGATGGTAGCCCAAGATGCAAACTTAGACTTTTTTGAGTACTTTGATTTTGGTGACTTTGTCTTCTACCTAAACATCATGTGGAAATTTAATTCCTTTTCCTGGAAACCCTGATCTACTCTCATTATTGATACTAATCTCTATTATTTTATGCCTTTATTTTTATGATAGTTGGAAAAGACCTTCCTAAAACTGTACAGACTCACTCCTTTAGTTGTTAAACTTGTTACAATAAAAATAAATAATATTTAGTTATTCGTTATTTATGTGCCAGGTATTGTTTTCACATTTTGGATATTATATAATTTAATCATCACAGTATCCTATGAGGCAGGTATTATTCCCATTTTACAGATGACGAAGCTGAGGCACAGACATTAGGAACTTGTTGCGAAGATTACAGTAAATTCTCATGTTTGATCTCATTCCAGTCTTATTGCATGACATAGTTAAGAGGTTAAGGAGCTCTCTAGCTAGAGTGCCTCTAAGCCACTATTCTGTGTTGATGGCTAATTTTCACTTAAGGCTACATAAAGGATATCCAGTTTTGGTGAGAGTCATCAGTCATTTTAGAGCAGTCATTCTCAACTGGGTATGATCCTGCTTCCCAGGGCACAACTGGCAATGTCTGGAGACATTGTTCGTTGTTACAGAGCTTGTGGGGTAAAGGTTGCTATTGGCATCCAGTGGGTAGAGGCCAGGGATGCCGCTGAACATCCCCAAATGCATGTGATAGCCCTTCCTTCCCCAGCAAAGAATTTTCTGGTAGAGAATTTCGGTAGTACCCAGATTAAAAGCCCTGCTTTAGAGGGTCTCCTGGGCTGTAGTGAAGGGGCTTAAGCACACTAGTTGTGGAGCCAATGCTGGGGTCTGAATCCCAGCTTCACTACGTGCTAAGCTACACCTTCAGCCGCCTCCCTGTACCTCACTTTCCCATTTGCAGCTGGAGACTGGGGATAATAATAGTTCACTTACCTCATAGATTTATTGTGAGGATTAAATGACTTGATACATGTAAAATGCTTAGAATAATACTTTAGAAGGCGCTATGTAATAAAAAAAAAAAAAAAACAGAAGGCGCTATGTAGAAGCTCTTATTTCATCTTTCATTGCCCTCTTTACTGTCTGTTATCACATTTATTAGGTAAAACACTTTGTATTGATTTTGTACCATTGCTTGTGAGGATTCAATTGGCTTGTTAACCACAGTAATTTCTGATGTCTAGCCTTTGTGTTTAATCACCATCATTACCCTTTTTGTTTAATTCTTCTTTGGAACCAGGGTGCTAATCATGATATTTGGTTACAGTGTAGTGCTGGACTGGATTCAAATGAGATGTCTCCACAGGAGAAAAAAGATCAGAACAGAAATTCTGTTGAGAATATAGCCAATGAGGCTGTGAATGTGCTGTGGAATATATGGTAAGATGCCTTCCAAACACAGCCTCCTGCTGTAGTAGTACCCAGGCTTCTGTTCTATCTATTACACTGCATAGGACTCTCTGTTCCCTTTGGTAGGCCTATTAATCCAGATGTTAAGACTTGGTAGGGGCTAGACGTGGTGGCTTACGCCTGTAATCCCAGCACTTTGGGAGGCCAAGGCGGGTGGATCATTTGAGGTCAGGAGTTCGAGACCAGCTTTGCCAACACGATGAAACCCTGTCTCTACCAAAATATAAAATAATTAGCCAGGTTTGGTGGTGCGTGCCTGTAATCCCAGCTACTCAGGAGGCTGAGGCAAGAGCGTGGCTTGAACCTGGGAATAGTTGCAGTGAGACAAGATCATGCCACTGCATTCCAGCCTGGACGACAGAGCAAGACTCCATTTCAGAAATAAAGACTTAGTAAGAGGTAGGATCAGGTGACCTAAAGTCAACCCTCCTTCCCAGTCCCTTTCCTCATTGCATCACTACGTCTTTTGTTTAACGGATTTCCTCTCCAGTCATTGCATCTGACAAAAATAGGAGGAATCATGACCATTAGCACCTGTGGCTCCTCCTTTTCCCTGACTTCCTACACACTCTGAGTAGCATTTGTCTTTAAGCTGGTCAGGCCCAGGTGTAGATGCAGCTTCAGATTGGCCTCTAGACTTAGATAGGGGCCACAGACCTCTGCTGGTGCTTTTCTTCCTCTTCCCTGGCAGTTACCATCTGAGTGGGACATAGATGCCTAAGAAGAGCTTCTTTGGCCCCAGGAGGAAGAAGGCCGCTCTCCATTCTGTGACTGCTGTAGCAGTGGTGAAGGTGGAGTGGACTCGCTGCTAGGAATGGAAATGGCTAGAAGCACAACCTGAATTTACTTTTTTCCGCCCCATTTTATGTCCCACATTTCTAGCAAGATTCTGTCACAGTTCCTTATCTTCAGTCAGCAGTAATTATAGTGGCTGACCTAAAAGCACAGATATTTCTTAGAATACAGGATTAGGTTGGATCCTGAAATGCTTACATAGCAATCTGACTTTGCCTGTGATTTAATCTTTTTTTTTTTTTTTT
>PVKP010044633.1:0-16608 GCA_004027715.1 Plecturocebus donacophilus | reverse complement strand
AAAACAGACACATAAACCAATGGAACAGAACAGAGTACCCAGAAATAAATCTGCATACCTACAGCCATCTGATTTTGGACAAAGTCAACAAAAATAAGCAATGGAGAAACGAGTCCCTATTCAATGATTGCTGCTGGGGTAGCTAACTAGCCATATCCAGATGAAGCTGGACCCCTACCACTCACCATATACAAATATTAATGCTAGACAGATTAAAAATGTGAATGTGAGACCTCATATCTTGTGCATCCCATTAATATATATATATACCTACTATGCACCCACAAAAATTAAAAGTTTTAAGATATTTCATAATACAAAAATAATGTAAGACCTCAAACTATAAGAATCCTGGATGAAAACCTATGAAACACTATTCTGGACATTAGCCTTAGGAAAGAATTTTGACTAAGTCCTCAAAAGCAATTGCAACAAAAACAAAATTGGACAATTGGGACCTAATTAAACTAAAGAGTTTCTGCACAGCAAAAGAGTGAACAAAGTACACAATGGGAGAAAATATTCACAAACTATGCATTTGACAAAGGTCTAATATTCAGAATCTGTAAGAAACTTAAACATTTGAACAAGCAAAAAACAACCCTATCAAAAACTAGTCAAAAGACATGTACAGGCACTTCTCAAAAGAAAACATACAAGCAGCCAACAAACATATGAACAAATGCTCAACATCACTAATCATCAGAGAAATGCAAAGCAAATCCACAATGAGATACCATCTCACAGCAGTCAGAATGGATGTTATTGAAAAGTCAAAACAGCAGATGCTGGTGAGGCTGTGGAGAAAAGGGAGTGCTTACACACTGTTGGTGGGAATATAAATTAGTCCAGCTACTATGGAAAGCAGTCTGAATATTTCTCACTCAAGAACTTAAAAAGAGCAGTACTATTGCACCCAGCAACCCCACTATTGGGTATAAAGCTAAAAGAAAATTATTCTACCAAAAAGACACATGCACTTTTACATTTATTGCAGCACTATTCATAATAGCAAAGACATGGAATCAACATAAGTGGCCATAAATGGTGGATTTAATGATGAAAAAGTATCAACAAAAGACACTGAAAACTACTAGAGGGAAGACAGATGGAAGATGACAAGAGTTGAAAAACTAACTATTGTGTACTGTCCTTGTTACCTGGGTAATGATGGTGTCATTTGTACTCCAAACCTCAGCATCACACAATATACTTATGTAACAAACCTTCACAGGTACACCTGAATCTAAAATAGAAGTTGAAATCATTTTTTATTCTGCTAAATATATATTTATATTGCAGTTGTTTTTTAAGGTTTTTAACTAGACTAAATACACTTCTTCATGAACAAACACAAATGAAAGAGTTTAAAATGTGTTTATTCATTTATTTATTCAGGGCTAACATATGTAATGTCTAACCTCACCATACCTTTATTCTGATGAATTGAGTTTGGGGGCTAAATTATCTGCATGATTGTTTTTAATAATATAAAATAACAATAAGTGTATGTTTTCAAGCAAAACAGAGGCAAGTCCCATGCATTTATCTAACAAAAATTATAACTCATCAACTGGAAAAGAAGATATATTTATACCTAGATAGAGTCAGAATGAATATGTATTTTTTTAATTTTCAATTTAATTTGCCATAGTAGCATTGTTTATTGCTGGAAAAGTTGCTTGGGAAATATTTTGATCACATTTCTCCAAAATGTAAATCTAGCCATATTTTATTGCCCAACTCCAAAACTAAATTTCATCTTATTTATGAGTAAAGTAACCAATATGAAATATCAGAGTCTCCTGAGTTTCTAGTACAAAAAAAAAAAGAATAGAAGCACGGAGAAAAATGTCTTTTCTAGAATTTCAGAGCAGCCTCATACATTCTGAATTTTATGACAACCTAAGATTTTCAGATGTAAAAGGGGAAATTAAAGATGGTTTCATATTCCGTCAACAGTGTGGGAAATAAACATTCAAGAAATTACTTCTGCATCATATGTCGTAACTCATGTGACCTTGGCTCAAGGCAAGCTTATATGACTGTGTTGAGCTGTCAGAGAGAGGGGAGAACAGCAGGGCTGAGGCTGAGAGAGATTTTCTTAGCTATGGGCAGACTGGAGAGAAATACTGAACAGTTTAACAGTCACACTGCTATGGGGAAAAAAGGGCTTACGTTTGATCTGCACTGATGTTAACCTCCAGGACAGCATGGTCTGCTAAGTGCATATATTTACAGAACTATCTGCCTGTGGATCAATGCCTTGCTCTCCTTCCACTCCTTTAGCTCCAAGAAACCAACTCTGTTCTGTAACATAGCAGGTGGGGTCCACTCTGTATTTTGCATATCCCAGATCTAAGTGACTTTCTAGCTTTTTGTTGAGTTCAGCCAACAGGGAGAACCCTTGGGAGATGTGATGATGGAGGAAAGGGAAAAGCCTGGGTAACCTCCGTGTTCCCCTCTGTATTAGGCAGAGTATCTAGCAGTGGCTATATCTTCACCAAGCTCCTATGCCCTCTGCACTAAAACTGCTATGGTTCTAGCTTCTATTGAGCCACTCTAATCCTGGAGTCTGGCAAAATTGCCTTATCCAGCCCTGTAATAACTAATACATTGGTTAGCTCCCCATTCCATTTGGTATCTAAGCTCTTTGCCATCCACGTAATCAATTTCTACAAATTAATCATTCTTGGTTTTAATATTCAGAATTGTTTGCATTTGTTCTGACTGATACAGTGAGAATTTATCTGTCCCTTGGATTTCATGGGCAGAGGCAGGAATTCCACTTGGAGTGGGTGGGCTCTTTCATAGTGGTTCATGAGGACTATGGACTGTAAAGACAGGATGTATGTCCCATCCTCATGGGGAAAAGGATTCTAAGAGTTGTTTAGCAGTCCCAGAAAGGTGGGCTGGGAATCACTGCAGAAACACAGCCTGAAAGAAGGATCAAGAACATACTCAGGTTCCAAGGCTGAGGCCCATTCACACATATTATATCTGTAGCCAGAGTGGTTGAAGAGGGATGGGTGGATGGAAAACCTGTAACTCAGGGTATATATGGGCTCACCCTAGGCACAGCAAATATTTTATTTAAGGAAGCGAGTCTCACGCCAGTCCCAAATCATGCATGGTGATAACCTTCCTAATTCTTCCCAGATTAATGAAAATTGGCCCAGGGACTGGGTGAAGCTGAGCTCATCAAATTTAAGAGTTTGGGAATTCACCTTCAGGTAAATCTGACATAAACATCCTTTGAAAGATTTCAGTAAAATTATTTCTAGTGATAAAACCAGCTTCCAAGATTGGTAATGTTTTCTATTCTTCTCATTATTCTTCTACTCTTCTAATTGTATTCAGAGTATTTGTCCTGTTTTCTCTTCCAAAATACCATTTATCATAAATGTCAATAATTCTTTTTAGAATCTTGCTGGTCAAAGTGTGGTGCAAGGATGGGTAGCACTGGTATCATCTGGCAGCTTATTAAAAATGCAGAATCTTAGGCTTGGTTTACTGAATTAGAATCTGCATTTCAACAAGATGCCCAGGGGATTCATGTATACATTAAAGTTTTAGAAGCACTTTAAGAGAAAGTAATTTAATTCAAGTAGCAACTAATATGATTAAAACACTCTTATCATAGTAATAGAGCACAGAGAAGAATTTTTTCCTTAAAGAGTAGAGTGAACCATAAATACACACAAACAAAAAAAGTTAACAATGTGAGCTCAGGATTTTATTTTTACTTATATACTGCATGAAACTAATGAGCCCTAGATGATTTATTCAGCCCTTTTCTGTTTATTCTACATGACAAATATTAATATAAGGGTTGTTGGCATAAAATGAGAGGTAGCAGCAAGAATGAAGACTGGTCAAAGGGACAAAACGTAGGACTGAACACCAAAGAACCTTTACTTTCTTCCCATGTTCTTGACCTCTCTGTTATGTGCTTGGGTGCAGAATGCCTCTTCTCTTGCTAAAGATGATTATTTCACCTGAAGTGTATCATATAATCAGAGTGAACAATGGCCATACTATGCAAATTTTATATAATTTTAGAAAGTCTTATAGAATTTTGCTCAAACAGATATTGTAATATCAAATTACAGATTAACCAAGATATTTGAAATAGAAAGTCTTAAAGTGGTTAAAGGCTCGTGGGGGGCGGAAAGAGTAGAGCTTTCCAGGTTAAAAAACTAAAATAAAAAAAACAAGTTTTGTTTTCATGTCAGTCTGTTGCTATTCACTTGGGGTGGTTGGCAAAATATTACAGAAAATATTTAGGAAAAGTTATAGATTGTAATCTCAAACTTTTTGGAAGGCCAAAGGTTTTACTGAGGCAAGGTGAAGGCAGCTGCCTCACTAACATAAGCATAGGAAAGAGATAGAGACTGATCAAAAGGCCTTACCCAACACCCCTTCGTCTCTACTCTGTTTACTCATGTTAATTTTGTGCTGGATGATATTTCTGGGTAAGATCAAAAGGGAATTACTTGTTAATAGTATTTATTTTGCCCCCCACAACCTAAAGCTTTTGTCAGTCCTAAAACCATTCTCTTAACCATGTTAATTATCCACAACTGTGTTAACTTAGAACCTCTGTTGTAAAACCTTGAGGAATAAATGTGTGCTGGACAGAGGGTCTGGGTCAGTTGGTTGCATTTTGTCCTCTGAAAGCAGCCAACATCCATGCCTAGCCCACTTGAAACACTGTAATGGTGTGAGAGTGCATTCATTCATCCATCACTGAGTCAGGGTCTGCAGGTCAGACTTTCGCAGACGGTGGAGACCAAAGTCTTTTTGAAAATTATTATTTCCTTTGTTTGGAAGGGGGAGGCATCTTCCTAATAACACAAAAAATATGTATTAAGTATGGAAAGACAGAAAAGCTGTTTAACAACCTGAAAATACTAAGTGATTGAAGATAAGACAAACGAGTCTCAAAAGATCTGAAGAACATTGAAGCAAAGTAATCAATAAGTTTTCTACAATCAAGATTTAAAATAAAACTGTGTATTTTTTCTGCTTTATGGCTCAAAGTCTCCAATACAGAGGTAACCATTAAATTTCAGTTTCCTTTGATTCCTTACCACCCCACATAATTTTTTGATAAAACTGCCTCTGCACTGTCCTTAAAAAAATATTGTTTAGTGTATTAAAAATTTGTATATGTAATAATATACCTTAAGTTTTTAAAATAGGAGTGTATTTATGACTCATTTTTATTTTAAGATGTAAGTGTAGATATATTTGCAAGTCTGCTATAGGATTCTAGTTGCACTGACTGCTGAAATCTGATGTCTAAGTTGGAAAGGAGAGATATTTTTAAAATAGAGACGTGTTAAACTCATCAAATAAGGAGGGAAAGAAAAGAGAAGAAGAAGAAAAGAAAGAAGAATGTGTGTTTCTGCAAATTCAACAATTGTGTGTGTTAACATAGGAGTTTAAAGTAGGAGCTCTGGAGTACACAGACAGCAGAGCACCATGAACACAGTTGGAAGGCACAGCAGTTGAAGAGGGACACAGAGTAAAGAGGTAGATGGAGGATGCACGGCCTATAGGCATCTATTGCTTGGAAGAAGTCAGGAGGGCAAAAGATAAGCTAAGACTGCAGTAAAAGATCTGAATTTTCCACTCTTAGAGGATGAGCTATTGTGAAATGTACACATTTTGCCAAGCCCTCAAAGCTAACTCTGAAGTTAACTCCTTTATACAGTCTTTTTTGATGCCAAGATTCAAGACACACTTTTGCTCTTTATTCTTCCTTAGCACTTTTTCTCTGCATACTCTTATAAATATGGTAGCTACAAATCTCAGTCCACAAACCCAATTTTTTTAACTTTAAATTTTTTAAGCTTTAAATCCAGTATTCAAAAAACTTCTGATCTAATTTAAGCTGCATCAGAGTCCCTAATCCACAGAGATTATGAGAATGTCAATCCCAAACAACCCTGAAGCCACTACTGAAGTAGAAAACCAGCGGGACTTATTTTTAGGTTCTGATGGGATGAAGTGAATAAAACACCAAGAACCAGCAGATGGCCAAGAAAGTGATCCCTAGCTGCCCTCACTGCTCATTATCATGAGACACTTCCACCAGTGCCACCACAGCAACCACCTGGAAGCTACTGCCCTTTCCATGACAATGGCCAGGAAGTTACCACCTCTTTCCTAAAAAGTTCTGTATAACCTGCCCTTCAATTTGCATTAACTCACCCCTTGATTTGCATGTAATTGAAAGTGGACATATGTGGCTATAGAGTTTCCAACAGCCAACAAGCACATCTCATGGCTCTAGGCACAATGTCTATGAGTTCTGCTCTGCAAGGAACAGCTAGCTCCAGTTCAATAAGATTACTATCCAGCACCACTGGTTTACCCTTGAATTCTTTCCTGAATGAAGGCAAGAGCCCTCTCAAGCTAAAACCCAATTTGAGAGCTTATCTATCTACCTGCATCTCTACCACTGCAGGGCAGATCCAGAATCAAAGATGCTAATGGGGTTCTTTAAAATGGAAAAGGCGGCTCTCACCATCTGCCCTTTATAGCCATGAATGAGATTTGTGCTTTTCACTTGCTGATGATATCGTGACTCTCTTATTTCAATCCCTATTTGAGATTCAGCCTTTAGGGTATGCTACCTAAGGGCAACACCAACAAGAAAGGCTTGGGTGAACCACTACTTCCCAGTTTCTTTCAATTCTTGGCAATTCTCCCTACCCTCTACTCCCACTCACTGTCAAAAGTCTCCCCACTTATCTACCCCTCCCATTCTCTGTTCAGGATACCTATTGAAATCTCTTAGGAGGACTTTGGCTTTTACAAATGACATGAGGGGAAATATGGTGAAGGCAACTTCTGCTTTTGTTTGCATTATATATATCTCCCTTTAGAAGAAAAAAAAAAAAAGTCGGTCAACCTGAAAGGGGCTAAAGGAAAAACAAACTAATTAATATGTTGCCTTTGTAATCTGATTTATTCTTTACCTAAAGACTGTGTTGTCATCCCAGAGCGACAATTTACTCTCCATCAAGGGGCCATCTCAAACAAGATGGAACCAGATTTGTATTCTGAATTTGGGTTCTTTGGGAGAGTAGTCCTAGCATTCAAAGATTAGCTGACTCAATTTTCCTGAATCTCTTCAAGTACTACATAGGTAAGCTTGGCTACTAGGCAAATTTTCTGCTTCCCAAAGGGCACTATGTCCTCTTGGAGAAATTTCTTCCAATCTACACTGGCTATATTCCAACCAGAGAAATAATTTAATTATTAATCCAATAAATCTTTATTGAGTGTTTGCTATGTGCTAGGCATTGCTCTAAGCACTGAAAATAAGACAGTGATGAAGGCAAACAAAAATGTCTACCTTCATAGAGCTTACATACTAGTAATAGAAAGACCACAGGGGAAAAACAATAAAATTACTAAGATAAATAGCATGTCAAATAGGAATAAATTCTTAGGGGAAAATTTAATTAGGAAAAGAATCTCCTTAAACCATCATTTGGAAAGGACAAGGAGTACAATGGGGAGGAAGAAAGGGGGAGGAAGAAAGTGGAAGAAAGTGTGAAAAATTTTAAATTGGATTGCCAAAAATGGTGTCAGCCCCAGAGAGTCCACATATGTCTTTGGTGTTTTTGAATAACTGCATAAAGTGAACAGTGGGAGGTGGTGAGAAGGGTAAATAACTCTTTGGGGTTTAAAAGTAACCAGTTGTAGAGTCAACTCTAACAGGTGGTGAGCTGGTTCTCTACTTGACTCCAATTTTCATCTGTTCACCACTGAGCTGAGACTCTTTCTCCAGTTTCCTCTACCAAAAAATTGGAAGACTATGCCCTGCTCACTAGAGTAAGAGCTGTTGGGTTGGCATGATGATTTGTGCAACGGATGTCAGTCATCAGGTTGAGAACCCAGCCCCTAGCTACACCTATCCTTGGTCTTGACATTTTGAAACTAAGCTGAAGCTCCTGTGGGATCAGAGTAGCTCCACACTGTGATCCCTTTTTGGCTTCCTGAGATATCTCACCAGTATTTTATTTTTACATTACTTTTTGTCATTTACCCCTGTGGGTGCTATCTTCTAGCAAATATAAGGCCTAAATTGTAATATTCTCCCTCTGAAACTAAGCAGGGATCTCTATAGGCCTCGTATGGGGTCTGGTCTTCACTGATACAGCATATTCCCAGATGCACTCCAGATCCATTAGTGGCTATGTGATGTTTCACTTTATGTGTCAACTTGGGCTGGGCCATGTTGCCCAGATAGTTGGTCAAACATTACTCTGTATGTTTCCATGGGAGCGATTTTGGGCTGAGATCGATGTTTAAATGGGTGAACACTAAATAAGAAGTATCCTCCATAACATGGGTGAGCCTCTTCCAATCAGTTGAAGGCCTTAACAGGACAAACACTGACCTTTTCTAAGCTAAAAAGAATTCTGCCAGCAGACAGAATTCCTTTTGTCTTTGGCTTAGACTGCATTCTTCCCTGGGTCTCCATACTGCCAGCTTACCCTGCAGATTTTAGACTTACCAAGCCTTCACAATCACATGAAAAAAATCCCTTAAATAAATCTTTTCCTCTCCCTATATACACAAGTACAGTTGGTTCTATCTGTCTGGAGAACCCTGACTAATACAGGCATATAAAGCTTATTTGGTGATTCTTCATTTAGACAGCTTTTGTGATTGACTATGAAAGAGTTCTCCCCAAAGCTTTGCAAAGCAGTAGTGTAGGCTTTTCACAGCTCTAGTAATCCCCATTTGTCACCAAAGAGCCATCTGTTTCTAGCTTTCTGGCTTAAGAAGATATGCAACCAATTCTATTTCTTTCTCCTCTTCTACCAGCCTCGATAGTACTCAATAAATCAGTCTAGCATGCAAAAACATGTGACATGTGTTTTCGTCTTCATAATTAGAGTGTAAACCTCTCAAGGGCACGAACCAATGTATACTACCATTGTACCACCTCTGGGGTTACCTCACACATTGCAGATGCTCCATAAAGAGAAGAGACAAAGTTGAGTAAATTGGACTGAGAAACTAGATAAGAACGGTTGGCCTAACTTTACCCCAAGAATTAACCCAAGCATGCAGGTGTATCTGGTTTAATTTTGCATACCTTCCGTGAAAAATGACTTACCAAGCAGAACTTCACACATTGCGGTTATGAGAATGCATTTTTTCACTGGCTCCAGTTCACATGGTTTAAATAGCATTTCATTTTGCTATGAGCTTTATTTTAATTTGAAACTTCACGAATATGAAACCATGTGAATCAAACCAGATGCAAGCATTCAGAATATCCTGCTCGGTCCTGTCAGCCTACTTCACTTGAGAAACAATTACATTTCTCTTGACTTTAAGAAAACCCTTGTTGAGCTGTGCTCTTTTTTTTCTCTAATTGGCTTTTAGACTCTTCCACCCTTTACTAGCTGGTTTGTGGAAAAAAGCAAGTAATCTTCAAAAAAAAGTTACACCTTTCTTCCTTAAAAACAAGTTATTTTGTTTGGCAACTATAAATAATACAAAAATATACGAGTATGCACATTACATCTATGTGTATTGCTTGCATATTCAACTCGTATACAACATTATCCTCTTAGTTCCCTGTAGTTTTATATGAACATATAATAATAGGCCAGTTCGGGAATGATGCCCACCTTATTGTTAACAAAAATATGAGGATAAAATTTTCCACTATCACATCCACTACTGTTTGGGTATGTAAGCTTCCAGTGTAGTTGGCATATGAGAAATGAGTAATATTTGTTTCAGATTCAACTTGAAAGCTGAACCAAGTCTAAGCATTATGTATTTTCTTACTTTTACAGCATAAGACTTACACATCTAGAAAACAAATAGATTTGCAAATATCACACACTCCCCTTAACCAGTGTCCATTTCATTCAAACTCTACTTTGGAAAATCTCTCTGTAAAAAAAATGGCAAAGCAATGAGCATTTAAATACTAGACTAGTAACAAATAGAACCTTTTTTTTTTTTACCCAAACACCAAGGCAAATGACCCCTATTACAGTGAGGATTCATTTTTTAGAAGCCCCCACATTTCAAACATATATTTTTATACACAAACAACCAAAATATGGAAATATCTCTGTGTAATCTACTTAGGAGAGATTGGTTTTAAAAAATAATAGAAATGCAACAAGGAAAAGTTATGATATACATTAAAATATAGAGACATATGAAAAACAGTATTTTTCTTTAAAATCTAGGATAGGAAATTACACAGAAAATAAATGAAATGCAGTCCCTTTGTCCTTTGTGCTTTTCTGAACTATCGTTGTGGTTTAAGTAGAAGAAGAGGAGGTAGAATTTGATGCCTGAAAGGTGACTTTGTAGCCCTGGAAGGTCCACAGGGTGACCGGTTTAAATAATGCTGACTGTTCCAATTGGATATTCAGAATACAAACTTATACTACAAAGATAATGATCACACGTACTCAACGTCTACTACATGGGAGATGCTTTGGAAGCCTTACTGATCATCTCAGTCATGAATATCATTAACCTCGTGTTTCTTATGAGGAAACACAAGTTGAGCAGAAGCAAGTAGGTTGCCCCCAAAATCTCAGAACTAATAAGTGACAAGTCAAGATTTGAATTTTAGAACTGGCTTACTCAAAAGTCAATGCTTTTTCTATTTTTATACCCTAGAAGAAAAGGTCTTTTTAAAAAAAATCTTCCTTTACTGCCTCTTTCTTAATGATTCCAGATGTCCGCTTTACTTCCTGGCCTATTATAAAGACTCTTAGTTTCTCATGTTTCAATTCTTGATCAAAATAGTTAACTCTATTCAGAAAAAAAACAACAGAGAAGAAAAAAGAAAGTCTTACACATTCTATAAAGAAAGAAAATAGGTTTCTGTTACAGGTTGAATGGTGGGCCCCCAAAAAGATGTGTTGAAATCCTTGAAGTCTTAACCTTCAGTCCTTCAGAATGTGATATTATTTGCAAATAGGGTCTTTACAGAGACAAGAAAGTTAGGATTCAATTTCTTTTTTTGGACACAGAGACAGACACAAAGGGAAGATTGTGAATGCGAATTGCGAATGTGAAGACATGCGGGGAGAAGACAGAAATGTGACTAGAGTGAACCATCTATAAGCCATGGGACTCCAAGAATTGCTGGTGACCACAGAAGCTAGGAAAAGGCAGGAAGGATTTCCCTACAGGTTTCAGAGGGAGCATGCTCCTACAGATGCCTTGACTTTGGACCTCTAGCCTCTGGATCAATAAATTTGTTTTCAGTCACCCAGTACTTTGCAATGGCAGCCCTAGGAAACTAGTACAGCTTCCAAAAAATGAAAATAAAGCACTGTAAAGGCTTGCTGCTCACAGTGTGGTCCTGGCATCGGCAGCATCTGCAGCCCCTGGGAACACGGTGGGGTACAGGCCCGACCTAGTGACTCAGAGCTGCTTTTTACCAACCTCTCCAGTTGATTCTACCTGCACATTCCAATTGAGAAGAGAGATTGCAAATGGAATGCACAGTAAATTTGATTTGTAGCTCAGATAAAAACATAAAAGTACTTCTGTTTTGAAATTTTGTTTCGGGGCTGAAGGCTCCAGAAGGTGCATAGAAGAGGAAGAAATGTGGCCTGTAGGCAGAAAGTGAATGTTTTCACCAACGAACACTGAGGATATAGTGAAGAAATATGCAGGTACCTGGAATGATCAAGAAACAGGCATCAGAAGACGACTCGGGATGGCTTTGGGAAAGAAAATCTAAAAGTGGTTTCAAAACAAAAGGGAATCTAAGAGGCAAGTGTGTGACAAAGGACAGGAGCAGAAGTGGTGTAGGCAGGCCCGGCAGAAGGGAGAAGTATTCCCTGTATCCTTCTCTGGTGACTGAATAACCAGGAGCCTCCAGGGAGGGCTGGGGACAGAGCAGAACTCTTGGTCATAACATGCCCGTTACAAAGCCAGCTTGGTAATTCCTATTAAGTAAATTTTGTCATATTATTTTTTTTTCCCACAAGTATTGAGTTAGGAGTGCTTACAAAGGGGAAGTCCTAAACCATCACAAGCTTGTCCTCCAGGGGCCTGAAGTCAGATCTCACCGGATTGAGAAAGGAGACCCAGGCACCTGCGATTCCCTTCCCCTCTGTCATCCACTGTGCATCTCAATAGAAGAGAAAGCAGGCCAGCTGGCACCTCCTGAATCTCCTTCCTGAAAATAACACGCTTGGTCTTGGGAAAACTCTCTGGAAGACCCTATTTTTACTTAAAACAAGATCAAACCAGAAACCTTTTCACATGTGAGTCCTAAAACTGTAAACCAGAACCCTTTCATATGTGATTCCTGAAACTGTAAACAGAGACAGAGAACTTTTCACATGTAAGTCCTAAAACTGTAAACCAGAACCCTTTCATATGTGATTCCTAAAGCTATAAACCTAAGATTCTTCCGCATGTAACATCTAAAGTATAAGCCTGTATGAAGGCAGAACCTTCCTTTGTTAAATGAGCTGAGCTTTCAACAAATCACCGCCTGGTCTCCCGGCCGAATAAACCCTTCCCTCCTTTATTCGGTGTTTGACAGATCTGTTCCCCACGGCCGCTCCTGCTACAGGATAGTCTCCCTCCAAAGAGTACAGTGTCTGTAGGAGCATGCTCCGTCTGAAACCTGTAGAGAAATCCTTCCTGACTTTTCCTAGCTTCTGTTGGTCATGGGCAATCCTTGGAATTCCTTGGTTTATAGATGCCTCATGCCAGTGACATGTCTGTCTTCTGCCTGTGTCTTCACATGGTCTTCCCTCTGTGTGTGTCTGTCTCTGTGTCCAAAAAAAAAAAGAGGCCTAATTATAATTTCATTGTCTCTGTAAAGACCCTACTTGCCCCAGTGATTTTCAGAGTTCTGGGTACTTGCTGAACACAAGCAAGAAGGTGAATGACCTGAAATAAAGCAGAAACAATGAATGGTCCCAGCTGAAATTTGAATGAGGGGTGAAAATGCAAATAGTCTGTCCCAGATGGCAAAAGGTACAGAAAGAAAATTTCTTAATCTGATCCTCAGTTTAGGGACAGTCCTAAAAACAGAAAACTGGAAATAAATGCCCAGATACTGAAAAAAGTTGAAGGCCTAAAATCAGTAAATCTCAGGAGCTGCTTTCTTCTAAACAAGTCTATATCCCTCTCAAGTGAGAAATGCTAATTAGCACAGAAAATGTTTCATATCAGCTCAAATTAAGGGCTATGAATCCACATCCTTTTCTTTTACGATTTATGGCCATCACATGCTAAAAGTCAATATAATAGAGTAGTAACAAGAGAAAATCTGAATCTTTGCCTGGAAATAATTCAGATCTCTAGTTTTTCTCCAAATTCTTAACTTTAAATCTCTAAAACAATAAAACAGACCATCCTGGCCAACATGGTAAAACCTCGTCCTTACTAAAAATATAAAACTTAGCTGGGTATGGTGGAGTGCACCTGTAATCCCAGCTACTCAGGAGGCTGGGGCAGGAGAACCTCCTGAACCTGGGAGGCAGAGGTTGACTCCATCTCAAAAAAAAAAAAAAATGTAATGAGTCATATGGAAGCCTTTATTAAACTCCAACAAATCAAATCATCAATCCACTTTAAATTCCTCACTTTTCAACTTTGAAGTAATCAAAACATTCTCTTGAGATGAAAAATTTGAAAACATAATTAAATAGGAAATTGTGACAGAAAAAAGATATCTGTTTTATAGATTAAGTGATTGCTGAAAACAGTTTCCTAAAATTATTGTATATACATTTATTTGGAATTCTTATGTCTTAGAATCCCAAAGTGGGGTGGCCCCCAAAAAATCTGTCTAAATGTGAAGATGAGCATTCTAAATAGCCCTACTTTGAGAGTAAATGAGATTGGCATACCAACCCTTAATAACTATAACATGGATTGCAAAATACTGAAAGAGAAAAGAAAAGCCCTCTGGAAATGTGATCTTCCACCACCCTCTCCTACATATATATATAGCCAAGATGCTTTCCATATTTTTAATACAGGAAACATTTGTGGGACAAATGTAGAATAGGAAGAATTGAATCAGGCTCCAAAGTCAGCTAAACTTGAAATAAATCAGAGTTTAAGGTCATGGATACCTTTCCCCTGCTTCTTCCTATCCGCTTGTGATTTCTCAAGGCCTAATGCAAAAATTGCGGCCTTCCATGACCTTTAATTCTTCTGAATTGTAATTTTATTGATTATTAGAACCAATCATTGTTTCCTTTTCTTGATAGACATTTTAATGCATATACCTATATGTTTTGGAGAAAAGAAGACAAACGTCTTCTGACATTGGGCCTGTATTCCCCATATTAAAACTAGATCGACTTCTATTATTATTTGAAAGAGTTTGATTCAAATAGTAACAGATTAGATTAAATGATTCATTTTAAATGAAAGACTGTGGCTGAAATGATCTACAAGAATGAATCACATGCCAACTTCATGCAGCCAGCCTCCTAAGATGTCTCCTTGTACATGAGAGAATTCCTCCCTAGCAACTCTTGGGATTAAAATCAGTTTCAAGATGGCCACTGTCTTCCCTTCAAGGGTTTATTATCAAGAGTTTGACCATTGCTGATGTGTGTACACTACTGTTGAGATTTCAAATCCTAGGGAAATTCAGATTCAGTATTGAAGAAACTTTCTCAGAAAGGCCGTGTTGAACCCAGTATGTGTTATAAAACAAGCTTCCAAGCTGCCAACCTTCCCTTGGCTAAATGTTCATACATAACTGTGGGTTTATGAATTGACACCATCTCATTCTATGCTCTCTAGACAACTGGACTAAAGCAGGGAATATTATGTCAGACAAATCCATGTGATGTACTTACTTCATATGTAATAGTGTTAAAAGTGGACATCTCACTCCAAATGGACCCTTCAGTGCAGCCTGGAACATCACCTTCCCCTTCATTATACTGTGCAGTGCACCATTATTGCTAAGCCAGTTCGTTCTCTTTGCCTCCCTTCCTCTTGCCCTCCCTCCCATTTTGTGAAGCAAAATTGTACATGTAACACTTTCACAAATGTTGGAAACAGAGCTATGGGTTTTGTGATTTTTCTGGCATTGTTTCAAACCACCAATCATTCCTTCTCTCCAAACTTGATGAAATCATAATGATTCATAAGCTTTGGTTGGAATCATTGTGTGATATACTCTTGTAGAGGCAATAAGCCTATTACATTACTCAAATAAATCGGTTTAAAAATAATAGAATAGCTGCACTCTTAAGTAAATCTAATGTGTCAGAGGCTCATGCAAAATTTTGGTCATATTTGCCATAATTAAAATTAAGCCAGCATGAATGCATTGAACTTCAGAAGTAACAGGCTCTCTGTCCCTGGAGGTGAACAAGAAGAGTCAGATGAGAAATCTCTCACGGGTGTTTTGAATGAGACGTGAGACTCTAACCTTTGCATCCTCAAATTTCATGAACCCCAGATTCTAACATAGAGAATAAAACAACTAGAAAGAAAAGACTGAAAGATGAGAAATCCAAAGCAAAATAATTTAATTTTAAAGGGTCAGATTTTTTTTTAAAAGACATATCAAAGTATCGAAAGAAAAGAAAATACATCCAGATGTGGTGACTCATGCCTGTAATACCAGCACTTTGGGATGCCAAGCGAGGTGGATCACTTGAGGTCAGGAGGTTGAGACCAGCCTGGTCAACATGATGAAACCCCATCCCTACTAAAAATACAAAAAATTACCCAGTTGTATAGTGCATGCCTGTGCCAGCTCCTAGGGAGGCTAAGGGACGAGAATCTCTGGAACCCAGGAGGTGGAGGCTGCAGTGAGCTAAGATCATGCCACTGCACTCCAGCCTGGGTGACAGAGTGAAAACAAACAAACAAATAAATAAATAAAACATGTAGACCAGAGTCCATGGCCGAAACGGAGCAGAGAATTATGTTCTGAGGTGAAAGAAAACTTAGAAGTCATCTAATTCAATATTTTCAATGCAAAGATATAAAAATCAAGCAAGGAAAACACAATGTTTTTCTAAAGACGTCCAGTTATGAGTAAGAACAGAGATGCAACCCAGAGTGCCTGTTCCAGTACAACTAACTCTCTACCACATGAAGGAAGATTTCCATACATCAATAAAGTTCTCCAGACATCATGGTCAGATGGCACAGTTATAGAAAGGTAATGATTAATCAGTTTCATGTATGATATCTGCATCTTTATCTCTATTTAATTGGAAATGTCCTAAAATTTATTAATTAACCCTTTCACCAAGCTCATTAAATATTTTCAGAGCACATATTTCAACTCCATGATTTACAGAAAGTTTTTCTTTTTTTTTTTTTTGAGATGGAGTCTCAGTTGCTGAGGCTGGAGTGCAATGGCATAATCTCGGCTCACTGCAACCTCCACCTCCTGGGTTCAAGAAATTCTCCTGCCTCAGTCTCCTGTGTAGATGGGATTACAGACATGCACCACCATGCCCAGCTAATTTTTGTATTTTGTTGGTAGAGATAGGGTTTCACCATGTTGGCCAGGCTGGTCTCAAACTCCTACCTTCAAGTGATCCACCCACCTCAGCCTCCCAAAGTGCTAGGATTACAGGTGTGAGG
>PVKP010044632.1:0-16582 GCA_004027715.1 Plecturocebus donacophilus | reverse complement strand
TTCTCCTGCCTCAGCCTCCCGAGTAGCTGGGACTACAGGCACGCACCACCACGTCCGGCTAATTTTTTGTACTTTAGTAGAGACGGGGTTTCACCGTGTTGGCCAGGATGGTCTCGATCTCTTGACCTCGTGATCCACCCGCCTCGGCCTCCCAAAGTGCTGGGATTACAGGCGTGAGCCACCGCGCCCGGCCCAAGAACAAAGTTTTATCTGGACACAGCATGGTCTGAGATTTTAGACTTTGCCTCAATACCTAGAAGCTACCAGAACATTCTTGTTTCCTTTGTCCTTTTTTTGCACAGAAGTAATTCCTAGGAGCAGAACTAGGTGACATCTTCAGTTTTTGCTAAGTCCTATGATTTCTCCTAGGATATGCCCATAATTCAGGATCAGGGGTTGCCAGTGTTGAGATAGAGCTAGAGTACCCACAAGTGGCTTCACCCTGAGCTATGGTTTATTCTGTTTATGGCCCTTAGAATACTGGCATAGGCTATTCATATAAATAGATTCATTTGTGAGGCTTGGTCCTTGACAAGAATATGAATAGGATGGTCAGAGAAGAGGAGGGTGACCCTTCATGCTCTGAGAGTAGAGGTTCACTTTGGTTCAAGACTTGTAGCTCTCAGCTGTAATGACACAATTTCTATGTGGCTGGTACCAGGGGCACTGGAGATATTTCCCTAGAATATGATCATTTTGGGGGGTTGAATGCCCATTGATTTGGGGCAGGTGAAAGAATTTAATGATGATTATCTTCGTGCCATCTACTGAGGTCAGTGACAAAATACAGAAACAAACTCATTTTTGGAAGGTCATGCCAAAAAGATACCAATAATGATTGCCTTTACACACACTGATGCATTACATGGATAGGATGGTCCCTGCAGAGAGGTCATTTTCAGTATATGTTGGAAGAATCTAGAATGTGGGATATGAATAAATTCAGACCAGAGCTAACATACAGAACATTTTCAGTTAAAATTTTATATATCTAATTAGTATGAAAGGGTAAACCTGGGCAAGGAAATTAGCAAGAATTTGGAATTCAAAAATCTTCCAGAAATGATCCAGTTTATTTTCTCAGAATAACTTTGGCATGATTTTTCATAGAGCATACTTCTTTTTCCTTGTTTCCTCCTTCTGTTGTATTAAGGCTCTAGACCTCTGTCTCTGTTAATAAATAAATAAATAAATTTAGTGATTATTATGGCCATTGGTATCAATTAGGACCCAATCAATGGGTCCTTAACATCTCAGCCTAACTTCACAGCTCTCTTTAACACTAATTTTCCTCCTGACCCATGCATCTATCCATAATAATGAGCAAACCTAGGGCTAGACTTTGAGAATATATGGATTAATAAAGTAATATCTCTGCTCTTGCATGTAACACCATTGTTTAGCTATTCTTTATATAGATACAAAACCATGATCCTTGTCTTCTGCTACTCTTCTGACATTCTCATAGCTTTTCGTTTAACTGTGAAACAAGAAGATATTAAACACAGTCTCAAAGAGCTGATGCTATCAGGGTAGTACTGAGATGCTGGTGGGGAGCTAGGAGCTCTGGATCCATGTCCTTCTTCTGAGTGAATTTGGGCAAGTCAGTAGCCTCTCTGAGCTTTAATTTTCTTTTTTTTTTAAGACGGAGTCTTGCTCTGTCACCTAGGCTGGACTGCAGTGGCACGATCTTGGCTCCCTACAACCTCTGCTTCCCTGGTTCAAGTGATTCTCCTGCCTTACCCTTCTGAGCAGCTGGAACTACAGGCACCCACCACCATGCCTGGCTAATTTTTTGTATTTTTCATAGAGACGCAGTTTCATCATGTTGGCCAGGATGGTCTCGATCTCCTGACCTTGTGATCTGCCCGCCTCAGTCTCCCAAAGTGCTGGGATTACAAGAGTGAGCCACCACGCTGGACTAATTTTTTTTATTATTATTTTTTAAATGGAAGTCTTGCTGTATTGCCCAGGCTGGTCTTGAATGCTAGGATCAAGTGATCTTCCTGCCTCAGCTTCCCAAGTAGCTGGGACTACAGTTGCACACCACTGTGCTTGGCTGAACTTGAATGTTCACAATTTCAAGAGTGTTGCCAACCAAGTGATCTGAGAAATTTATGCCTATGACTGAGTATAGTGACATCTAAGTGACTTGAGAAATCAATGCCTATGACAGACTATCCACAACTTAGGTATAATTTCTTGCCTTCCTGCCCATTGCCCTAGCCTTTCACTTGCTTTTTCCTTAAAAAAGCTTTGATCCCTAGTGTTCGGTGTCATTGAGGGTTGGGTAAGGTATCCAGAGACTTACTTTTCAGTAATACAAATTTTTTCACAGATATATTTATGTTCAAAGTTGTTTCTGTTGCCTCCACAGCCACTGAAGATAAAGGGCTCACATAAAAATGTCAAAGTGTTGTAGTAGAATCCGGTCAAATGTAAGTTACACCTGCCCTTCGGCGGAGGATAGTTGCAATATTCTGTGAATTCCAGAGTCAGGTTTTCTTTACTACCCTTTTAGCATTCTTTTTCTCACGGACTCAGACTACTAAAACTTTAAACCTGTGTAAATTGAACTAATTTTACCCTGGGGAACAAGACAGAGTTCCCCAAGCATATGGGGAAATTATTCCAGACTATAGACTGGATCCATGTCACAGAGAGAAATAAGGAAGGACAATGAGTTACTTACGCTACTTTAGAGCTGAAAACAAGAAAGACCTGAGACTTCCTTCATCCTCCATAGGAATCATAGTATTCCTTCTGTAAGGCCGATTGCCTTGCTGGGAGCCTGGATGCAGCCACCCCCCCCCCGGCCCCGCCCTGCCCTTTTTCCCTTTTACAAGCCCCGAGCAAGCTCAGACATGCTCGGGCGTGTTCCCTTCTCCCATGCTCGCACAGCCTGGTCTTCTCTTAAAGAGCCCAGTATGCAAACAAGGTGCTGCAGTCATAGCTTCTTTATAACCAATAGCAGCTAAGTCTTACCAACCAATAGCAGCTAAGTCTTAACAACCAATAGCAGTCGAGCTTTAACAACCAATAGCAGGCAAGTAATTCCAACCAACAACAAGCCAAGTCCTAGGTCAAGGCTTGTAACTTACCCAATAGCAGTCTTGCTCTCCCTCAACCAATCGAGCTGTTTCACTCCCTATAAAAACCCCCGGTCTAAAAATAGACTTTCTAAAAATAGCCCAAGTTACTCCCTATAAAACCCCCTGTCTGCGAGAAGTCAGTGCGCCTTCTCTGGTCCCTCCTGTCTGGTCTGCTGAACCTCACCCGGGAGCCTGAATAAATTTCCTAGCATTGAATTATATTGGTGCTGGCCTCAGTTTCTTCATTTTATCCTCGGAAACAAACCTTACATCTTCATAGCATTCCTCCTTCCTAGGAAGCATATCCCATTTCCTGACTCTCTGCGTGCTTCCATGTCACTGGAAGTGAGCAACTCATCAGCTTCCTCAAGGACGCTTACTTTTTCTGTCTCCTCCCTGTCTGCCAGAGTCTGTGAAAATACACAAGCTAAAAAGACCTCTCACCCACTACACCTACTCTGAAGGATAGGCTTAAAACGCCCACTCGGGAAGATCTTCCTTTCCTCAATCAGTCTGTTCCCTCTCCCATTCAGCCCCACTTTTGCCTGCCCATCCAGACTCACCTGGGTTTACTGAGACCATGGAGATAAGTGGTTAGAGCAAAACCATGATGACCGAGTTGGAGACAGAGAAAGAATTAATGTTAGTTTTCTTGAAGCCCAACTACAATTCTTTTTTTTTTTTTTTAATTGAGATGGGGGAGTCTGTTGCACAAGCTGGAGTGTAGTGGCTCGATCTTGGCTCTCATTGCAACCTCTGCTGCCCGGGTTCAACCTCCTAAGTAGCTGGAACTACAGGCACACGTCACCATGCCTGGCCAATTTTTGTATTTTTGGTAGAGATGGGGTTTTGTCATATTGGCCAGGCTGTTCTCCAACTCCTGACCTCAAGTGATCCACCCACCTTGGTCTCCCAAAGTGCTGGGATTACTGATGTGAGCCACTGCGCCCTATCACCCAACTACTATTCTTATCCGTGATTGGGAATTTGCTACTTTTGCCTTGTTTCATAGATGCTCATGTTAATTTTAATGAAGAACAAATTAAATAAGTAGGATGGGAGTACTCTGTACATATACGGGGGAATGATGGCCTCTGCATATCTGTATCAGTGGAATATAACATAGTGGTTCTACACATATATGTTGAATAGACTTAAAACCCATCTAGTGTACAGACACACACTCGAACAAGGGAATTTCTTGGATATCTCTTACATCAAACCCATTTCATAACCCCTCCTCTTATACTGAAATCTCATGGTTAAAAATTAAGTTGATTCTACTTTCTGTTTTCCTCCTTCTCCAGTCTGTAGAGGAAACTCAATGTGATTCCCTGTATCAGATGTCCTAGAGCCATATAGTTTGAAATAAAAAGGGGAGTTGTTCCTAATTATTGGCAGCAACATCACTCAGGCTGCCCAGACCTCCCTCTCCTTCACAGTGTCCCACTGGGCTGCCCTTTCTCTTTTTCTTTACCTCCAAGGTGTCCACTTTCACATAACTGTTGTTTGAGTTGTGAAGGAAATACGTCCCCTGAAGGTGTGTGGAGACGCATGGACAAGATGAGGAGCCATAGAGAAAAGTGGGCCCATTCAGGCTTCATGGTGTTGCAGACAGCAGGTAGAAGAATCCTGGAGTTGGCTGAAATTATATCTGAAGGGGTGGCTCTCTTGTGAGGAGTTGAACCCGTATCTCTGATTTTATCTTTCCAGGGCTTAAACCTGGGCAGGGTTCTGGTGCATCCAGAATCAGCCTTGTGAGCAGAACGGTAAGTTCTTGGGTACCCAGCCATGTAGCTTGAAAGGCTATGCTTTGTCAGAGCCTTACTGATTAACCTCAGCCTCCCCTTCTTTCCTTCACATCTAGGGATCATGACCACTTACTGCTCAGGACATCAACATCTCTTTAATGAACAGTTGTAAATAAATTCTTTCCAATGCTTTAATATATACATATGAATACTTGAAAGCAAATGAAGGCTTGAACTTAAGAAACTGGAACAAAACAACAAAGTAAATAAAGAGAAAGTAGACAGAGGATAATTGAAGATAGTAGTTGAAATTAGTGAATTACAAAAAAAAAGAAACACTAAAATTGCCAAATAAAACCAAAAGTTTGTACTTCAAAAATACCATTAAAATAGACAAAACTGCCAAGAATGGCCAAAAAAAACATGGAAGAAATAAACATGTTCAATAATAGAAATGAGAAATGGATATGGAGCAGATGAAAAATTTACCAGGAAATAGTCTTGTTCCTGATCTTAAAGGAAAACTTTTTCATTTCTCCCATTAAGTATGAAGTTATCTGTGAGTTTTTCAATGTGCTTTTTTAGGTCAAGGAAGTTCCCTCTATTCTTAATTCGAGGAGTGTTTTTATTATAAAAAGGTGAAAGATTTTTGTCAAATTTTTTTTTCCCTGTGTCTATCGAGTTGATTATGTTGGTTTTGTCCTTATGCTCTTTGTTAAAGTGGTGTATTACATTGATTTCTGCATGCTCAAATAACCTTGCATTCTTTGGACAAATTCCATTGGACTTTAGAGCTTAGATCTGGAGATGATTGAAAGAGTTGATGGAGATTTGATTGTCTCCCTTTGAGGAGTGGGCAAGTGCTTTTGGTTATTTGAGAGAGAGACAATAGACAGGCTCATGGCCATCAGTACTGGTCACGTTAGCAATGCAAAAAATTATCCCTCATTATATACCAGTGTAGAAGGCCTGATGAGTCCCTGTGCAGAGGCTAGGCTACGCTGGAAAGAAGCCAGGAAGGAAAGGGGTCAAAGCAGAGGCCAATGATGACCAGACACCTCCACCTCTTTCTTTCTCTTTCTCTCTCTCTTTCTTTCTCTTTCTCTCTTTCTTTCTTTCTTTTTCTTTCTTTCTTCTTCCTTCCTTTCTTCTTCTTCCTTTCTTTCTTTCTTTTCTCTTTCTTTCTTTCTTCTTTTTCTTTTTCTTTCTTTCTTTCTCTTTCTTTCTCTCTCTCTTTTCTTTCTTTCTTCCTTCCTTCCTTCCATTCTTTCTTTCTTTCTTTTTTTTTGATACAGAGTGATATATAAGCCCTGAGATGTTATAGATGACACTTAGGGAGGAGAAATGGAGATGGAACAATGAGAAAGAAAGGGGGAAGAAACTGAAGCCCCGAGTATCCAAAAGTGAATAACTTTTGTAAGTTAAAATCTGGGATGATAATAATTAAATTTGCCAAAAAAAATTCAAAAAAGTCTAGGAAGACTAAGGTTTGCAAGCAAAGTGTAGTTCAGTTATAGACAATGAAATTACATTTCAGCACATCTGATATCGCTTCACTTTGGTAATACAGTCAATATGCAAGGACCAAACCCACTCCAGGCCACACTTTGTATTGGGTTCTAGGCATAGGGAACACAATAGGATTCGGTTCATGCTTTTATGTTTCTTATAGTGAATTTGTGTAAAGATATTTACCCTTGACTCAACAAAGAGTAGAGTCTAAATTCTTGATGTTTATATCTCAAGGGGGTGATGTTTGGCCCATTGGGAAGGAGTCTGGAGGTGCTGTACTCCATGGTTCCAACAGAGTCCACATTTCTGTCTCTCCTGCTAACCAGCCCAGCTTCCAATAAAGAGAAGGCTGTGTGATGGCAGAACTGAGTGGGAGAGGGCCTAGGCTATTATGAGTTGAAAAAATATCTCCCAGGATACTAGATCCCTTCGTGTTTTGCATGAAGTACCTTTCTATGGTTATGTGTAAATATGTGAATGTCTCAAACTGTATGCCTCTAGGGGAAGAACACAGGATGTTCCATTTCAGTGGAAGGCACATAATGCAAAACTTTAGATAAAAGAGATGTGAGGCAGAAACAACGAGGCTCATTAACTTTCCTTGATTTATTCATTCATTTATTTTCATGTTGCATTTTCTACTCTGTCTGGTAGAAAACTAATAATTGAAAGTTCTTGAGATATGCTAGAGGCACTCATGTACCCAGTAGTATTCCATTAGAGAGAAGAAAGGTTCTGTACTGAACCAAGCAATTTCTTTCTTTCTTTCTTTTTTTGAGTTAGAGTTTCGCTCTTGTTGCCCAGGCTGGAGTGCAGTGGTGCGATCTCAGCTCACTGCAACCTTCGCCTCCCAGGTTCAAGTGATTCTCCTGCCTCAGCCTCCTGAGTAGCTGGGATTACAGGTGACTGCCATAGTGCCTGGCCAGTTTTTTGTATTTTTAGTACAGATGGGGTTTCACCATGTTGGCCAAGCTGGTCTCGAACTCCTGGCCTTAGGTGATCCACCCGCCTTGGCCTTCCAAAGTGCTGGTATTACAGGCGTGAGCCACCAAACTCAGCCAGCATCCCAATTTTTCTTTATAGAACTGCCCCTTCACGTATTGGACTCTCAGTCACAGTGTCCTTTGTTTCTCATGACTGTAGGCAGGAACACCTCATGAATGGGAGGATTGGGAGCTGTGAGTATTTGGGTAAGAGTGAGGGAATTCAGGCTTTTAATGTTCAGGAATTTTGGTTCATACTGGGCAAATCTTAATTCAATTCTCTCATTAGTGCCAAGATTTGCCTTGCTAAGAAAATAAATCATTACTTTCCTTTTCAGAATTATAAATGAGAATGTATTTATAAGGTCCAGCTAGTATAAATAATCAATTCTGTTAAATATCGTGGCTCCAAAGCTCCATAAGATTAATAACATAAATTCTATGTAGCACCAAATGTAGGAAACCTCAATATAGATATAGCCAGGACATTAGTTTTGAAAGAATGTTAAACTTGCATTTTTACCTTTCCAATAACCTCTGAACGTTTTTGCATATTTGAATTCTATTGTGTAGTTTTAATCCTGCCTTGCATGTTAGCATAATCAATATACAGAGATTTAGTTATCTGCTGCACCAGTCAATGCATTGTTAGAGGGAGCCAAATAAGATCTAATTCTTTTTTTCAAGATTTTCATAAAGAAGTTTCATAAAAAAGTTTAAACCTGATTTAACAGTCAATGGGTAGAGTCTAAGTGTCTGGTGTTGGCAAGACTACATTCCCCACAGTGTGGAGAAAGCTTAGAGCCAGAGATTTCAGTAAGAGGAATCTGAAGGTGATGATTCCAAGTTTCGAACTCTGTTTCACCAGCTTCATTGTTCCAGTTAAGATAAGGTGGCAGGATTGAGTGGCAGCGACCCTAGGCTATAATGGTGGGATAAATATGTTCCCAAGTGCTGGATGCCTTGCATTTTGCCCCTGTGTGTTGAGAAGGAAGGCTTCCTAATGATACTATTATTTAAGTATTGTGTTCCTGAAGTGCCTGTGTGATCACGTATGAGTGTGGGAGTGCATATTTTGAACTGCATGCCCCCAGGGAGAGATGATATGTGCCATTACAGAGTGTGGGTTTTAAGACATTGAGTGAAAATGTTATGGGGTGGAAAACAGTGAGGATCATTAACTTCCTGTTTGCATGGTAGAGGCCTATGAAGGAAAGATGCTTGAGTACCCAGTGAACCCATAAGCAGTTCATTAAAAATAGAAGGAATCTACATTGTACCTGGTATAAGATGGCCTTAAAGGCACAAGTATGTTTTATGAGCAGGTAGATTATACTCCCAGCCCATGAAATATACTGTTTCTATTGTTTTGTCACAGAATTTGCAATATGGCTTCTTTAAGAATTCCTGAAGACCAGATGTCTAATGTTGGAAAAATTGTTGCCTGGTTTGCGCAAGTTCTCCAGTGATAGGAGTGTTAGGACCAATTTTGTAAATAAGCTGCTTTAACTCATTTCCCTGAAGAATAGTGGGGAATGAAAATTTTTCCAGTAGGCAGAACTTGAGGAAAATGCATTCATTCTTGTCTATTTTACCTGCAAGCAAAGATAGCCTAATTCATGGAATTGGGAATGGTTGTAATGACCTTCTTGTATTCCAAGGGTAGTGGAATAAGTAAGACTAGAAAATTGGTGAGAACAAGTTTTAGAGAAGGACAATGTGAATGGAAATTCTATTATGACATATTAATTTGTCCAGAATAATTTATTGACTGCTGGGTGCAATGGCTCACGCTTATAATACCAGCACTTTGGGAGGCTGAGGCAGAGGGATGGCTTAAGCCCAACAGTTGGAGACTGACCTGGGCAACATTGTGAAACCCCATCTCTCTCTCTCTACACGCACGCGCACACACACACACACACACACACACACAGAATAATTTGTTGAATAAATATATCTATAATGTGAGATTATTCATGTTTCATGTATCTGTTTATCAGAGGTCCTGAGTGTAGAAGATATCCTTAATAATCAGAAGGACAAGATATATCACTCTAAATTCCATCTATCTTCTTGCTCAGGCACCCATTAACCAAGTAATGGGTTTGATATAGCCATAGTTTTAGACACAGAAGTAATGCATAAATTTAACCAAACGACTTTCAATTTTTAAGTGTCCTGGTTGCTATGATACTAATTTAGTCCCATGTTTCAAAAGAACCAAATAGATCATTTGGGACATTTTTCTTCATTACTATGCTGTTATAATTAATTTAGACTCACTTTTTTATTGTGGTATAATATATATTGCATAAAGTTTACCTTATTTATTTATTTATTGTTTTTTGGGATGGAGTTTCACTCTTGTTGCCCAAGCTGGAGTGCAATGGCGTGATCTCGGCTCTCTGTAACCTCCGTCTCCTGGGTTCAAGCAATTCTCCTGACTCAGCCTCCTGAGTAGCTGGGATTACAGGCGTGTCCCACCACGCCCAGCTAATTTTTTGTATTTTTAGCAGAAATGGGGTTTCATCACTCAGTGCCATGCTGCTTAATTGCTATCACTTTGTAGTATAGCTTGAAATTGGCAGTATGATGCCTCTACCTTTGTTTGTTTTCTTCCTCATGATTGCCTTGGCTTTTTTTTTTTTTTTTTTTGTGGTTCCACATGAATTTTAGGATTGTTTTTCTTATTTATGTGAAGAATGACATTGGGATTTTGACAGAGATTGCAATGACTCTGTAAATTGCTTTGGGTAGTATGAATGTCTCCACAATATTAATTCATCCATCCCATGAACATGGGATATCTTTCCATTTATTCATATATTTTAAAATTTCTTTCATTAATGTTTTGTAGTGTTCCATGTACAGGTTTTTATCTCCTGGGTTATGTTTATTTCTGATTATTTTATTCTTTAGTAGCTATTATAAATGGGATTATTCTTTTGATTACTCTTTTGGATAGTTCATTATTAGTGTATAGAAATGCTACTGATCTTTTTGTTTTGATTTTGTATCCTACAACTTTACCATATTCATTTATTAGTTCTAACAGTTTTTTGGTGAAATCTTCAGGGTTTTCCATACATAAGATTGTGTCATCAGCAAATATCAACAATTTCACTTATTCCCTTCCTGTTGGATGCCCTTTTTTCCCTCTTAACTAATTGCTCTGGCTGGGACTTTCAATACTATGTTGAATAAAAATGTCAAGAATGGAATTCTTGTCTTGTTCTGGATTTTAGAGGAAAGGCTTTCAATTTTTCACTGTTTAGTATAATTTTAGCTGAGGACTTGCCATATATGGCCTTTATTGTCTTGAGATATATTCCTTTTTTTTTTTTTTGTGAGACAGAGTCTCACTCTGTCACCCAGTCTGGAGTGCAGTGGCATGATCTCAGCTCACTGCAACCTCTGCCTCCTGAGTTCAAGCGATTCTCCTGCCTCAGCCTTCTGAGTAGCTGGGATTACAGGTGACTGACACCATGCCTGGCTAATTTTTTTGTATATTTTTTAGTAGAGACAGTGTTTCACCATCTTGTCCAGGCTAGTCTTGAACTCCTGACCTTGTGATCCACCTGCCTCGGCCTCCCAAAGTGCTGGGATTATAGATGTGAGCCACCGCACCTAGTGAGATATATTCCTTTTATACCTAATTTGTTGAGAGTTCTTTCTTTCTTTCTTTCTTTTTTTATCACAGAAGGATGTTGAGCCATTTAAAAATTGTTATTTATGACTGGTATCTGGAACCTTTTGTATACTACTCATGGTTTTGTACTAAGCAGATAAAATCTTTTTTTCTCTTAAAACTTTATTCTTTTAATTCCCCCCAACTTTATTGATGTATAACTGACAAATAAAAATTGTATATATTTGAGGTGTACAATGTAATGTTGATATATATGTGTGTGTGTATATACATAAATATACACACTATATACATACATATATATGTATACACATTGTGAAGTGATTACCATGATCAAAATAATTAATTTATCACCTCATGTAGTTTTTTTGTGGTGAGAATATTTAAACTCCAGACTCTTAGTTTGATGCTCTGAATGTTTGTATCCCCTCAAACACGTATGTTAAAATCCTAACTCCAAGATGATAGTATTGGGAGTTTGGACTTTTTGGGAGGTGATTATGCCATGAGGTCAGAGCCTTAAATAATGGGATTAGTGGCCTTCTAAAATGAGCCCAAGTGAGTTTGTTTACCCATTCTACCATGTGAGAGCACAGGGAGAAGTTGCCATTTAAGAACTAAGAAATAGGTCTTAACAGAGCTCAAATCTGCTGGCACTTTGATCTTAGACTTCTCAGTCTTCAGAACTGTGGGAAATTTCTATTGCTTATAAGCTATCCAATCTACCGTATTTTGTTCTAATAGCCCAAATAAACCCAAATGAACTAGTCTTCATTTATTTCTTGTGGTAGGGGCAATGGTCACAGATTTTTGGGCAGTGGATAAGGGTCTGGCCATATCATAAAGGAAAGATCGGAACATTTTTTCCAAGGAATTTGAGGCTGGAAATTTTGTATCAGTTTAACAAGAGGGACTTCCACCTTCTGACTGTCTAGTTTGCTAAGACACTGATTTGTTACCATGCTTGAAGGGAATCACTCTGTAGGTCAGCTAGGTGATTTGTTCTTTTAGTAAAGACTTCTTTACAAGTAGCTGTACACCCATATCCTGGGCTTGAGAAACAGCCCTGTGGGTTACTCCTGGAAGGCACACCTCCAGGTTGGCTGAGCAACTGTGTGCCCTTGCTCCCAGCCAGAATAATAGCTCTGTGGCCCCAATCCCAAGTTGGCTGAACCATTATGTGCACACAGGCACTCCTGACCTGAGAAACAGCCTAGAAAGCCCATGTCTGGCAAAGCTCACCACTCTTGTCACAAACTCTAGGCCACTGAGAAACTCACAAACACTATTAGTGTGAGTTAAGGTAGAAGAAATTAAGTGGTACTATCCTACTTCATCCACCTAGAATCAAGGCCAATGAACTCCATTGAACCAACACCCATTCAAATGAATAAGTCTTTTCCTACGAAGCCTACTCTATAAAATTGTAAGAGGTACCTTTTCTATCAGATATATAGAAATCAACGTAGGGACACATAAACCATGAAAAAGCAAGGAAACATGTCACCTCAAAAGGAAAACAATGATTCTCCAGTAAAAGACCCTAATCATGAGGAAATATATGACATGCTAAAAAAGAATTCAAAATAATAATCTTAGGAAAGTAAGTGAGATATAAGCAAATACAGATAGATGAATCAACAAAATTAGGAACAGAATTCATTATTTGAATGAGAAATTCAACAAAGAGATAGATGTCATAAAAAGAGCCAAATAAACTTAGAGCTAAATAATTCAATGAATGAAATAAAAAATACAGTTGAGAACTTCAACAACAGACTGACTAGCCCAAGCAGAAGAAAGAATTTCTGAACTTGAAGACAGGACTTTTGAAATAACATAGGCAGATTAAAATAAGAAAATACAAGAAAAAAAGAATGAAGAAAGCCTACAGGATTTGTGGAATTCCATTTTCCATTAAGTGCACAAATATGTGTATTATGGGTGTTCCAGAAAGAGAAGAAAAGGGAAAAGATGAGGAAAACATATTTAATAAAATAATATCAGAAAACTACTCAAGTCTTGGGAGAGATGGACATTCAGGTCCAGGAAGCTCAAAGAACCCCAAGTTGATTCAGCCCAAGCATGTCCTCTCTGAGGCACATTGTAGTCAACTTGTCAAAAGTTAAAGACAAAGAAAGAATTTTAAAAGCAGCAAGAGAAAAGCAGTAAGTCACATATAAGGGAATCCCCATTAGCTATGAATCTCCATTAGACTATCGGATTTCTCAGCATAAACCTTACAGGCCAAAAGTGAATGATATGATGTATTTAAAGTACTGAAAGAAAAAAAAAACCCTGCCAATTAAGAATATAACACGCAGAAAAGCTATCCTTCAGAAATGAAGGAGAGGCTGAGTGTTAAGCAAGGCTCATGCCTGTAATTCTAGTACTTTGGAAAGCTGAGGTGGATCACTTGAGCCCAAGAGTTTAAGACCAGACTAAGCGAAATAGTGAGACCCTGTCTATACCAAAATAGAAAAAATTATCTGGGCATGGTGGCATGTGCCTGTAGTCCCAGCTAGCCAAAAGGCTGGGTAAGAGAAGTGGTTGAGTCCAGGAGGTTGAGGCTATATAGTGAGCCATGACTGTGCCAGTGACTCAAGACTAGGTCACAGAGTGAGACCTTGTCAAAAACAAAAACAAAAACAAAAAAGGAGAAATAAGCTCTTACATAGAAAAGCAAAAACTAAGAATTTATTACTACTAGACTGGCCTTACATGAACTGCTCAAGGGAGTCTTATATCTGGAAGTGAAAAGACAATAACCACCATCATGAAAACATAAAATGATAAAACTCACTAGTAGAGCCAATACACAAAGGAGAAAGAGAATCAGATCTTATCACTACAGAAAATCTCTCACCTGTAAAAACAAACAATAAGAGAGAAAGTAAGGAACAAAGGAAATACAAAAGAATCAGAAAACAATCAACAAAATGACAAGAGAAAGTCTTCACCTATCAATAATAATCTTGAATGTAAAGTAATTAAATTTCCCATTTAAAAGGTTTAGACTGGTTGAATTGATAAAAAACAAATCCCAATTATATGATGCCTACAAGAAACTCACCTCAGCTGTAAAGACATATACACTGAAGTGAAGGAATGGAAAAAGGTAATCCATGCCAAGGGAAACAAAAGTAAGGAATAGATCTACTTATATCAGACAAAACAGACTTCATGTAAAAAGCTGTAGACAAAGGAGGACATTATATAACAATAAATGACTTGTTAGCAAGATAATATAACAATTGTAAATGTATATGCACCTAACACCTCTGCTTCCTAGGTTTAAGGGTTTAAGCAATTCTCTTGCCTCAGCCTCCCAAGTAACTGGGATTACAGGTTTCTGCCACCATGCCTGGCTATTTTTTGTATTTTTAGTAGAGATGAGGTTTCACCATGTTGTCCAGGCTGGTCTTGAACTGCTGACCTCAGGTGATCTACCCACCTTGGCCTCCCAAAGTGCTGGGATTGCAGGCATAAGCCACTGCACCCAGCCTCATTCTTATGCCTTTGTACCCTAATAGTTTAGCTCCCCAGAGCCCAGGTCTTTTAACTTATGCTGCTCTTGGTAGATAACTCCAGGGAAGAGACTTTACAATGGTACAATCTGGGCTTTTTTACTCCCATTTACTTCTTCCTAAATAACATTATTTCCCTATCTTCCTCCCCCAACCTTCAATCAGAGAAAATATCTACACTTCTGTCCTAGATGTATTTTCTATGAACCTTTCTTCCTCTTAGTTTTAGTCAGGTAAACCTTAGTGTATGTAGGAGGAAGGGCAGACAGTAAACTCTTTGTCTGGCTAGTTCAGTTGCACCTGTTTTTATACTTCTCACTCTAGCTGAACTCTGGAACAACCATTATGTTATCTTAAACAGTCCTGCGGTATTTTGTGGCTGTTAGTGATTTGGCAAGAGAACAGGCGATGACTGATCTAGATCTTTGGGTCAAGGAGAATAACACAAATCAAAAGCCTCAAAAGCTCTTACTCAATTTGTTATCCCACCATTGGTGCTCAGCAATCTGTACTGGGCATCTATTTCCTTTTCTCACCAGGATACAACTGCCTTCTTTCCTCAGAGGATTCTTAGTCTTCACTTTATTCATATCTGTACACCCCCTTATAACTTCTTGACTTTTCAAGGAGTTGGGTGAAGTAGGAAGCAAACAGGCTCCTGGAATATGATAGATATCTTGTCCCTGAAAGGCTGTCTGCTTCTGGGACACCCAGTTTCATGATTTCTAACAGGAAAATCTCACAACTTCCATGTATGTGGACTAATTGGATTAGTCTCATCTCTATTATTTTAGGGTCTTGCAGCTGGCTGGGCTCAAGAGTGATCTATAATTTTAGGGTCTTCACCAAAGTTGAAATATGCCAGAATCAACTGGGTTATTAGCACTTTACCTGCTCAGAGTAAACCCTGTTTGGTTGAGGGTACGATCTCGTAGTAACCAAAATTTTTGCAGAAAAGCATCTTAATTTAGGGCCTTGATTTTCCTAGTTTTAAGATGGAGCAGAGATCAGGCTTGTGTGTCTAGTTATGGTCTCACTGGTTTACAATGTTGGCCCTAGCTACCACTGTTCCACAGGTGAGGGATTGGACTTTGACTATAACATGGACATGGCAGCTATGCAGAGGATAATAACAGGTGCCAGGATAGGCTTTTCTGCTTCAGTGCAGGTTCAGCTGGGATGTCTGAAAAAATTCAGAGGTGCAATGGTCATCCTGTAAATCTTATAGCTAGGCTGATTGTGGTCATGCCAAACCTTGTAGCATTATATGAAGAAGTTGTGGGAACCTGTGTTTGGATGATCATGTTTTGGTAACTGAAACACAGTAACTGGACTGAAGTTGAGGTTTCTTTTTCCAGAAAGACTGACAATAACTGAGTCAAATAGCAATGGCAGGGGCCCATATAATTACTCCTAAACAGGGACCAGGTTGGGAGATCATTAAATTGAGGGACTTGAATCAGGAAACATGACCCAGAAAAATTTGTTATGAGTGCAGGGACATTCCACGTAAGTGTGTGGTTCACTGCTAGGTTTGATTTCAAGATCAAAAGGGAGTGAGGTTTGGTACGTTGGTTCCACTAACCAGTTCAATTTGACAGGGGAGGTGATGCAAACCTGTACAGATTTGGTTCGTCAAACCTGAAACAGTTTAGGAGAACTTAAGCTAAGTGTGCGTATGTGAGGGATGGCTTAGGAGTGAGGGGGGAACTAATGGATGGGACCAGCTGACATTTCAGCTCTGGAAATCTAGATAAGACAAGTGGAGAGAAACTAAGAGAGCCAGGGCAAAGACTCTTTCATTCTATGACCATACAGTTATTTTCCAGGAAAGACAAAACTCAGGTCAGGAAAATAGCAAACAGATGGAAGCTTAAAGGATTATGAAAATATTACAAAGATTTCAAAATTGGTCTGAATTTTCTTGCATCTTTATTTTGAATGGTGTATCAGACAACTTCATGAGTTCACATCTTCTAAACTCTTGTTTAAGAAAAACACAAATCTGTGTTATAGGTTTTGGAAGTTCTCCCTGGATTAATGTAGGTATTTCTTTTCTTTCTTT
>PVKP010044631.1:0-16610 GCA_004027715.1 Plecturocebus donacophilus | reverse complement strand
TCTCTCTGGCTGCCCTTAGCATTTTCTCCTTCATTTCAACCCTGGTGAATCTGACGACTATGTGTCTTGGGGTTGCTCTTCTTGAGGAATATCTTTGTGGTGTTCTCTGTATTTCCTGGACTTGAATATTGGCCTGCCTTGCTAGGTTGGGGAAGTTTTCCTGGATAATATCCTGAAGAGTATTTTCCAGCTTGGATTCATTCTCTTCATCACATTGAGGTACACCTATCAAACATAGATTAGGTCTTTTCACATAGTCCCATATTTCTTGGAGACTTTGTTCATTCCTTTTTACCCTTTTTTCTGTCATCTTGTCTTCTCCTTTCATTTCATTGAGTTGATCTTTGACCTCTGATATCCTTTCTTCTGCTTGGTCAATTCGGCTGTTGGAACTTCTGCATGCTTCACGAAGTTCTTGTGTTGTGTTTTTCAGCGCCATCAATTCACTTATATTCTTCTCTAAGTTGTCCATTCTCATTAGCATTTCATTAAATCTTCTTTCAAGGTTCTTAGTTTCTTTGCATTGGGTTAGAACATGTTCTTTTAGCTCACAGAAGTTTTTATTATCCACCTTCTGAAGCCTGATTCTGTGAGTTCATCACACTCATCCTCCATCAAGCCTTGTTCTCTTGCTGATGAGGAGCTGCGATCCCTTGTAGGAGGAGAGGCATTCTGATTTCGGGTGTTCTCAGCCTTTTTGCACTGGTTTCTTCCCATTTTTGTGGATTTATCCACCTGTTGTCTTTGTAATTGCCGACTTTCAGATTGGGTCTCTGAGTGGATGTCCGGCTTGTTAGTTATAAAGTTTTTTCTGTTTCTTAATTTTCCTTCAGTGGACGCCCCTTTCCCACAGAGCTGGGCCTTCCTGGGTTCAGCTGTGCTTGCTTTGCTTCCTGGGTTCAGCTGTGCTTGCTCTCAGTCCTCAGCGCTTCCAATTGCCATTCTCCTTGTGGGGATGGGACCAGCGGAGCCCGACTGAAAGGGCACCCAGTCCCGTATACTCCGCACCGAGAAGTGCTGCGCCAGGGTGCCGGCAAAACAGCCACGCCGGCCAAAAGAGTCGCGCTGGTGACCCGTGTGGCTCCTTCGCCGGGAATCTCCCAGTTTGTGGGCATCAAAAATTCGTCTGAAATTGCGGCATCCACTTGCTCTCTGCGCTTTCACTGGGAGCTAGAATCCTGAGCTGCTGCTACGTGGCCATCTTGGATCTCTCTCCGCCCCGTGATGAAGTTTTTCTGTTTCTTAGTTTTCCTTTGGCGATGCCCGTTCCCCACAGAGCCGGACCTTCCCGGGTTCGCTGTGCTTGCTGTGAAACTTTCAGTCCTCAGCGCTTCCCGTTGCTGTTTTCCTTGTGGGGATGGGACCAGCTGAGCCCGTCCATCCGTATACTCCGCACCGAGAAGTGCCACGCTGGGGCACCGGCAAAACAGCTGCGCCGGCCAAAAGAGTTGCGCTGGTGACCCGTGTGGCTCCTCTGCTGGGAATCTCCCAGTCTGTAGGCAACAAAAATTCGTCGGAAAGTGCGGCGTCCACTTGTTCTCTGCGCTTTCACTGGGAGCTACATTCCTGAGCTGTTGCTAATCGGCCATCTTGGATCTCTTTCCTATTTATTTATTTTGAGACAGGATCTTGCTCTGTCACCCAGACTGGACTGCAGTGGCATGATCAACCTACCAGGATCAAGTGTTCCTCCCACCTCAGCATCCCTAGTAGCTGGAACTACAGGTGCACACCAGCATATACAGCTAATTTTTTTTTTAGGGTTAGGTTCTTGCTGTGCCCAGGCTGGTCTCAAACTCCTGGGCTCAAGATGGAGAAGGTACCACCTGAAATCTGCATAACAAACCTTTTTTTTTTTTAGATAAAGCTTAGCTCTGTTGTCCAAGCTGGAGTGCAGTGGTGCAATCTCAGATCATTGCAACCTCTGCCTCCTGGGTTCAAGCAATTCTGTCTCAGCCTCCCAGGTAGCTGGGATTACAGGACTGCACCACCACACCCAGCTAATTTTTATATGTTTAGTAAAGACAGGCTTTCACCATGTTGGCCAGGCTGGTCTCGGACTCCTGACTTCAAGTGATCTGCTCACTTTTGCCTCTCAAAGTGCTGGGATTATAGGCTTGAGCCTCTGCACCTGGCTAACAAACCTTACTCTTAATATACCCTGCTTTTCCTGGTCACCTCCCCATAACTTGCCTCCCACATACCGCTCTTTCGTTTCAGTGAAACATAGTATTTAAGCCAGAATTCTAAGCCACCTCTTTGAGATACACTCAGTTTCCCTGGTATTTTCAATGTATACATGAGGTATACATACTAATAAACTTCTGTTTTTCTCGTGTTAATCTGTCTTTTATTCCAGGCATCTTTCCCAGCTAGAAAGTCAGAATGATAGAGAATTATTTGAGGTAGAACCAAAGGGTTTGGTCCATCAAAGGGTGGGAGTTGAATAGGAGGGTGAACTGGAGGTGAACACATGTCTGGGAGAATTCAGGGAAGGATATCAGTGGAACGGAGGAAAAAATGAAAAGGAATAAGCCCTGTCAAAAAACATTTTGGCCCAAGACACCTCTCATGTGGATTTGTAACCTGAGACATACCGTTGGGTGGTCCCGCAACCTTAAACTGTGAATTTGTTATATAATGTAGTACCCTCAAATACCGGGAAGAAAAAAATATAAATCTTCTGTAGAGGACGATATCTTTAGTTTAGGCTTTAAGGAATTCCCATCATTGAGTTTTTGAGGACAGCAAGCAGAAATCAGTCAAAGGTCACCAAGCACACAAGGAAACAAGGCACCATGAGACCATGAACCAGTAAAAACAGACCTACAGTGATTTTTAGATATCAGAATGATCAGAAATAGGTTATAAAACAACTGTACTTATAAATACTGAAAACCATAGAATAGACAAATGGAGTAGAATAGAAAGACTTGAAATAAATCCACACATATTTTCAAACAATTTTTAACAGAGTGCCAAGACCATTAAATTAGCAAGTTTTTTTTTTTTTCCAATAACTGGTGGCGGGTAAACTGGATATCCGCATGCAAACGAATGAAGTTGGAGCCTACCTTCAAATGTGTGAATCTGAAACGTCTGAAACAGGTTTCAGTTGACTTAGAAAGTTTGTTTTGCCAAGGTTAAGGATGTACCCATGACACAGCCTCAAGAGGTCCTGATGATGTGTCCAGGGTAGTTGGGATATATCTTGCATTAATATATGTTAGGAAGACGGGACACATCAATCAATATGTATAAGAAGTACATCGACTTGGTCATTTGAAGAGGGGGCTTTCAGGTCAGAAGTAGGGAAGAGAGTCCTTGATCATTTTGAGTCCTTGATCAACCTTCCACTGAATATACAATTTAGTCTGGCTTTGTGAATCTGCATTTTTCCATAAACAGTAGAGTAGAGGAAGCAATCAGATATGCATTTGTCTCAAGTGAGTCTCAGAGAGATGACTTTGAGTTCTGTCTGCCCTTTGTCCACAAGGAATTTCATTTTGGACAAATTATGAGGGAGGTATGAAGCTTTTTATCTTGGTAGCAATTTTATTTAGGATAAAATGGGAGGCAGGTTTGCCTGACATAGTTCCCTACTTGACTTTTCCCTTGGCTTAGTGATTTTAGGGGTCCTGAGATTTGTTTTTCTTTCACAGCTGTGTACAAAAATTAACTCAAACTATATCAAAGTCCTATAGCTAAAGCTAAAAAAACTCTTAAAAGGAAACATAAGATAAAGATTCACAACATTGAGTTTGACAATAATTTCTTGGTTATGACACCAAAAGCACAGGTAACAAAAGACAAATTGTACTTTACCAAATTTAAAACTTTTTTTTTTTTTTGCTTCAGAGGACACTATCAAGGGAGTGAAAAAAATAACTGGTGAGGCACAGTGGCTCAAGCCTGTAATCCCAGCACTTTGGGAGGCTGAGGCAGGTGGATCACTTGAGGTCAGGCATTTGAGTCCAACCTGACCAACATGGTGAAACCCCATCTCTACTAAAAATACAAAAATTAGCTGGGTGTGGTGGTGGGCACCCGTAATCCTAGCTACTCAGGAGGCTGAGGCAGGAGAATTGCTTAAACTCAGGAAGCGGAGTTTGCAGTGAGCCAAGATTGCTCCACTGCACTCCATCCTGGTCAATAGACCAAGACTTCATCTCAAAAAAAAAAAGACAACCAAAGATAGAAAATATTGGCCAATCATATATTTGATAAGAGGATAATATCCAGAAAATTAAAAGAATTCCCAAAACTCAACAACAAAAGGACAAACAACCCAATACAAAAATGGGCAAAAGATTTTGCTATAGTTTGTGTCTGCTCCAAAATTCAGGTGTTTCCAATGTGATAGTATTAGGAGGTGGGGCCCTTAGGAGGTGATTAGGCCATTAAGACGTTGATCACCACCCGTAGAAGTTTGGTGCCTGCAGACCTTGACTCAACAACAGATGAATAAATGCACTCTCACACCATTACAGTGATTCAAGTGTGATGGTCATCAGCTGCTTTCAGAGGGTGAACTGCAGCCAATCAACAAAGACTCCTTCTCCATCATTACATTTATTTAGTAAAAGATTTCATAACAGAGGTTCTAAGTCAACGCACTTGTGGATAATTAACATGATTAAAAGAGTGGTTATAAGAATGATAAAAGCTTTAGGTTCTGGGCCCAGATCCCCTTTGATCTCCCCCTGAGAGGACCATCCATCACAAAGTTTACATAAGGAAACGGAGTACAGACAAGGGGATTTGGGGTAAACAAACTTAAACTAGGAAAGCCTCTTATTGTCCCTACCTTCTCCCTAACTTAATGGACCTGCCACCTTCAGCCTGCCGCAATAAAGTCTTTCGGCCTTCCAAAAGTTTTGAGACTAATCTATAACTTTCCCAATATTTTCTGTAATATTTTGCCAGCCACCCCAAATGAATCTCAACAAGCCATGAAGACTTCTTCCTTGTAAATGGGATTAGGCACCCTTATAAAAGGGCTTGATGGAGACAGTTTGTCTCTCTCTTTTTTTTTTTTTTTTTTTTTTTTTTAAACTATTCTGTCTTTTGTTATGTGAGAACACAGTGTTCCTCTCTTCTGGAAGACACAGTGTTCAAGGTACCATCTTGAAAAAAGAGATCAGACCCTCACTGGACAATGAGCTTGATAGTGCCTTAATCTTGGATTTCCAGCCTCCAGAACAGTGAAAAATAAGTTTCTGTTCTTTATAATTTATCCAGTCTAAGGTATTTTGTTATAGAGTACAAAATAGACTAAGACAAACTTGAATAGATGTTTCTTAAAAGAAGATCTACAAATAGCCAATAAGCACATGAAAAGACGTTTAACATCGCTAATCATGAGGAGAATGCAGCTCAAAACCACAGTCTCCTTCACAACCACTAGAATGTTTATGATAGAAAAGATGGACAATAACAAAATTGTTGTTAAGGATGTGGAGAAATTAGAACCCTTTTGCATTGCTGATGGGAATGTAAAATTGTGTTACTACTGTAGAAAACTGGTAGTTTCCTTCCAAATTAAACAGAATTATCATGTGTTCCAGCAATTCTCCTTCCAGGTATATACCCAAAAGAATTGAAAGTAGAGACTTAAACAGATATTTGTATACCCATTTTTATAATGGCTTTATTCCTAATAATGAAAAGCAAAAACTACCCAAATGTCCATTGATGATGAATAAACAAAATGTGGTATACAGGTACAATGGAATATTATTCAGTTTTAAAAAAGAATGGAATTCTGCTACATGCTACAACGTAGTCAAACCTTGAAAACACATTAAGTGAAATAAGCCAGATACAAAAGGATAACTATTGTATGGTTCCACTTGCACGAAGTAACTAGAATAGTCAAATACATGGTAGAAAGTAAAATGTAGAACAACAGTTTCCTGGAGTTTGGAAGAGAAGAGAATGAGGAGCTATCATTTAATGAGTACAGTTTTTCTATTATGAGTAACAGGAGAAATCTTGAAAATTAACAAATATATGGAAATTAAACAATATGCTACTGAGCAACCAATGGGTCAAAGAAGAAATCAGAAGAGAAATTTTAAAATGTGTTGAAGAAAACAAAAATGGAACTACAACAAAACTGATAGAAGGCAGCAAAAGCAGATTTAAGAGGGAAATGCATAGCAATAAATGCCTACAACAAAAAAGAACAAACTAAACTTACAGTTATCAGAAGGAAATAAATAATGAACAGCAGAAATAAATGAAATAAAGATTTAAAAAATTTAAAAATCAACAAAATCAAATCAATCATTGGTTTTTTGAAAATATAAAATCAAAACCTTCGCTATACTAAAAATAAAGAAAGCTAAAATAAAATCAGAAACAAAAGAGGAGACATTACAGCTGATACCACAGAAATACAAAGCATTGTAAGTGATAAGTGTGAACAGTTACATGCCAATGGATTGGATAACCTAGAATAAATGGAGAAATCCCTAGACACATATAGCCTTCCAACAGTGGATCAAGGAAAAATGCAAAATCTAAACAGACCAATAACAAATAAAGAGATTGAATAAAAAATTTAAAGTCTACCATCGAAAAAAATTCCAGGACCTGATGGCTTCACCAGTAAATTCTACCAAACATTTCAAGGAAAACTAATACCAATCCTTTGTAAACTCTTCCGAAAATAGAAAAGGAGGAAAGGAGGAAATACGTCTAAATCTTTCTTTCTTTCTTTTCTTTTCTTTCTTTCTTCTTTCTTTCTTTCTTTCTTTCTTTCTTTCTTTCTTTCTTTCTTTCTTTCTTTCTTTCTTTCTTTCTTCCTTCCTTCCTTCCTTCCTTCCTTCCTTCCTTCCTTTCTTTCTTTCTTTCTTTCTTTCTTTTTCTTTCTTTCTTCTTCTTTCTTTCTTTTGGCAGGGTCTTACTCTGTCTCCTAGGGTGGAGTGCAGTGGCATGATCTCGGCTCACTGCTACCTCTGCCTCCTGGGTTCAAGTGATTCTCCTGCCTCAGTCTCCTGAGTAACTGGGATTACAGGTGCTTGCCACTGTGCTCAGTTAATTTTTCTATTTTCAATAGAGACAGAGTTTCACTGTGTTGGTCAGGCTGGTCTCAAACTCCTGACCTCAAGTGATCTGGCCACCTTGGCCTCCCAAAGTGCTGAGATTACAGGTGTGAGCCACTGCACCTGGCCCTAAAGCTTTTTAATGGAGTCAACATTACCTTGACATCAAAGCCAGACCTGGACATTATAAGAAAAAAAAATTACAAGCCATTATCTCAGAAGAACATAGATGTAAAAATCCCCAACAAAATACTAGCAAACTAAAGTCAACAGCACATTAAAAGAATGATTTACCATGATTGAGACTTATCCTATGGATGCAAGTATGTTTCAACATATGCAAATCTACAAATGTGACATACCACGTTAACAGAATTATGGACAAAAATCATATCATCTTGTTAGATGCAGAAAAGCATTCAACCAAATTTAATGTCCTTTCATGATAAAAACTTGCAACAAATTAGGTATAGAAGGAATGTACCTCAACACAATAAAGACATACATGACAAGCCTATAGATGATATTATATTCAATGGTAAGGTTGAAAGCTTTTTTTCTTAGACAAGAATGCCCATTCTCACTACGTCTGTTCAATATAGTACCAGAAGTCTTTGCCAGAGCAATTAAGGAAGATAAATAAAAGACATCCAAACAGGAAAGGAAATAGTGAAATTGTTCCTGTTTGCTGATGATGTAATCTTGTATATATAAAACCCTAAAGGCCCCCCCAAAAATCTGTTAGAACTAACAAATGGATACATTAAAGTTACAGGATACCAAATCAATATAAAAACTAGTATCATTTCTGGCCAGGTGTGGTGGCTCATGCCTGTAATCTCAGCACTTTGGGAGGCTGAGGTGGGTAAATCACTTGAAGCCAGGTGTTCGAGACTAGTGTGGCCAACATTATGAAACTTCATCTCTACTAAAAATACAAAAATTAACTGGGCAAGGTGGTGGGCACCTCTAGTCCTAGCTACTCAGGAGGCTCAGGCAGGAGAATTGCTTGAACCCAGAAGGCAGAGGTTGCAGTGAGCTGAGTTCACACCACTGCAGTCCAGCCTGGGCAACAGAGTGAGACTCTGTCTCAAACAACAACAACAAAAACTAGTAGCATTTTGGTTTACTAGTAATGAACTATCGGAGAAAGAAATCAAGAAAATAATCCCATTTATAATATTTACAAAAAAGTAAATAGGAATAAATTTAATCAAGGGTGTGAAAAATCTGTAGACTGAAAATGATAAACTATTGATAAAAGAAATTGAAGAAGACACAAATAGGAAGATATTCCATGTTCATGGATTGAAAGAATTAATTAGTGTTAAAGTGTTCATATTACCCAAAGCAATCTACAGATTCCATACAATCCTTATCAAGATTCCATTATGCCCTTTACAGAAGTAGAAAAAGAAATTCCAAAATTCATATGGCACCACAAAAACCTCTGAATAGCTAAGACAATCTTGAGCAAAAAGAAGAAACCTGGAAGGCTGGGTGTGGCGGCTCATGCCTGTAATCCCAGCACTTTGGGAGGCTGAGGCGGGTGGATCACGAGGTCAAGAGATTGAGACCATCCTGGCCAACATGTTGAAACCCTGTCTCTACTAAAAAATACAAAAATTCGCTGGGCATGGTGGTGCATGCCTGTAGTCCCAGCTACTCAGGAGGCTGAGGCAGGAGAATTGCTTGAACCCAGGAGGTTGAGATTGCAGTAAGCCGAGATCACACCACTGTACTCCAGCCTGGTGACACAGCAAGACTCCGTTAAAAAAAAAAGAAAAGAAAAAGAAAAAAAAACTGGAGGCATCACATTACCTGACTTCAAACTATTTTGCAAAGCCATTGTAATCAAAACAGCATGGTACTGGCATGAAAGTAGATATTGACCAATGGAGAACTCAAAAATGAATCCACACATTTACAGTCAACTGATTTTTGACAAAGGGGCCAAGAACACACAATGGGGGAAAGGACAGTCTCTTCAATAATGGGTATTGGGAAACAGGATATCCACATACAGAAGAATGAAATTGGACCCTTATCCCATTCCATCTATAAAAATCAACTAAAAATGGATTAAAGACTTAAATATAAGACCTGAAATTCTGAAAATATGATACAAGAAGAAAACACAGGGGAAAAACTACACACTGTGGGTCCAAGCAGTTAATTTTTGGATTTAATCCCCCAAGCTCAGGCAACAAAAGCAAGAATAGACAAATAAGATTACATCAAACTAAAATGCTACTGCACAGCAAAGGAAACAATTAACAAAGTGAAGAGACAATCTAGGAGAAAATATTTGCAAGCAATACACTTGACATGGCATTACTACTTAAAATATATATGGAACTCAAATAACAGTAGTAAGAAAACAATACAATTTTAGAATTAACAAAGATAATCAGCACTTTGGGAGGCCAAGGAAGGAGGATCAGTTGAGACAAGGAGCTCAGGCCCAGCTGGGGTAACATGGGGAAACCCTGTAAAAATACAAAAATTAGCTGGGCATGGTGGAGCCAGCCTATAGTCTCAGCTACTCCAGAGGCTGAGGCATGAGAATTGCTTGAACCCAGGAGGTGGAGGTTGCAGTGAGCCAAGATTGTGCCACTGCATTCCAGGCTCATTTATGGAGGGAGACTTTGTCTCCAAAAAAAAAAAAAAAGTAAATTCATCTGGTGGTCTTGAATGCATATGTAGTAAAAGAAACCAATGTGTATTTGTGTATAATGTGAATTGGTTTTGCCCAATACAGCCATCAGCAAATTTTCCATGACTTAGAAGATACTTCCTTAATATTCTATATATGTATTCTAAATTGACATTTTATTAAACTTTTCAGTGAAGCATATAATTCCATTAGTGCTGGGAAGTAGGAAAAAGTAGGTTACTTTGCTTTATTCTTCAAAACTAATTAACTGTAGAGTTCATGAACAATTGAATACTTGGAAGTGCTACATGTCAATGAATTTTCCAAATACATATTAAAGTGTACAACCATGTTAATTTTCTTTTCTTTTTGTGTAGGATCCCAATGAAGATACAGAATGGAATGACATTTTAAGAGACTTTGGCATTTTGCCTCCTAAAGAAGAGCCAAAAGATGAGATTGAAGAAATGGTTTTACGTTTACAGAAAGAAGCAATGGGTATAGTTGTATATTTGCTGGGCTGGATGATGAGATTAATACAGTTAAGGTAGTAGTAAGGTATTTCATGAACATATTGGAAGAGAAGTCATTAGAAATCATTTAATATAAACCCCACCTATTTTCAGTATTTGGATGGGACACCTAAAATGACTAATTTACATATTGAAAATCACATGCTAGTTAATAACAGAGCTGACATATCCTGGTAAGCTTTCTTCTCCCACCATGTCCCTCTACCTTGTGATTGCCATTATTGTGATCATTCTTTATAGTATGTATTATTTTTCAAGATTTCCAGGTACTTGAGGGAAATCTAAATTTATGGAATCTAATTGGTTTTCATACCTAGTTTTAAATGTAGCTTGTCAGTTCTGTGAACCTTGAGGAAGTAATACTTTAATGTTATACTTTCTATAATATATATAGGTTTTTTATTGGTGCCTCGCTGCTTTATGTTTGTTTAAAAATACTCTTTTTTTTTGAGACAGAGTCTCATTTTGTTGCCCAGGGTATAATGCAGTGGCACAATCTCTGCTCACTGCAACCTCTGCCTTTCAGGTTCAAGTGATACTCCTGTTTCAGCCTCCTGAGTAACTGAGATTACAGGTGCCTGCCACCACACCTACTAATTTTTGTATTTTTAGTAGAGATGGGGTTTCACCATGTTGGCCAGGCTGGTCTTGAACTCCTGACCTCAAGCGATCCACCCACCTTGGCCTTCCAAATCCCAAAGTGCTGGGATTACTGGTGTGAGCCATCACACCTGGCTGTCTAAAGATACTCTTAATTCCCTTTATCTAAGACAGTTTTTTTCTAAACATTTACTATAATATTAAAAAATTTTTTTTAACAGTTTGATAATCTATAATTTATGTTGTTTTAGTTAAACCATTTGAAAAGATGACTCTTGCACAGCTGAAGGAAGCTGAAGATGAATTTGATGAAGAAGATATGCAAGCTATTGAAACATATAGGTACAGTGATTCATTTGGGTTAGTTATAAATTTTTGAATGAAGTATTATAAGAATAAAACTAAGAGATTTGTTGAACAGATTTTACAAAGAACAACACTAATTTTTAAGTAACATTTTGAAACTCCCTTTATATAAGGTGAAATTTTATTGCATCATTACATCATTTTTTCTTAATATTTTGCCTTTAGTAGAAAATTATCCAATGATATATAATATAACTTCAAGCTACATATTATTAAAGTGGACATAGCAATAAGAGGCCAATAAAAAGATGGCTGTGATTTTCCTTCTAGCATGATGTCTGTCAAAGATGTCTTATCATTTCATGAATAATTAATTACCATTCTTAAACAAATTATTTCAGAAATTAGAACAGATTCATACATTTCCCAACTTGTTTCCCAACTAAAATTATCTCCAGCACAAAGACAGCCTACAATAATTAAAACAAAAACAAAAACAAAACCCTGGTGAAGGAGGAGAACCTTATTTCCAAAATTACCACATTATAGGATTCAAATATCTAGTTTTCAACAAAAATTACAAGGCACACACAACAAGAAAGTTGTCCGTTCAAAGGAACAAAATATACTGAGAGAAAATGTACCTGAGGAAGCCCAGAAGTTAGACTTGCTAGACAAAGACTTTAAGACATTTTACAGATGCTTAAAGAGCTAAAAAGACAGGAATATAATATATGATCAAAAACAGAATAGCAATAATGAAATAGAAGTTATAAACAGGAATAAAATATATTCTGGAACTGTGATAATAAGAAATATATATTTGGTCTTTGTTCCCAGTTCCTGACATAGACATACTTGTAGTTTTAGGATGAGGGCTGGTTCCCAGAGGAAACAACCATGTAGTTAGAAGATTAGGACTTTTAACACTATTCCCTGCTCTCTGGAGAAGGGAGAGGGCAGAGGGCAGAGGGTCTAGAGATTGAGTTAATCACCAGTGGCCAATGATTTAATCAATCATGCCTATCTAATAAAACTTCCATAAAAACCACTTAATGATGGTGCTGTGTTCTGAATGTTTGTGTTCCCCTGCAAATTCATATATTGACATTTAACCCCCGAAAGGTGGTGGCATTAACAGGTTGAGCCTTAGGGAGGTGATTAGATCATGAGGGCTCCCCACTCATGAATGGGATTAGTGTTCTTATAAAAGAGGCCTGAGAAGACCAGGTGCAGTGTCTCATGCCTGTAATCCCAGTACTTTGGGAGGCCAAGACAGGTGGATCACTTGAGGTCAGGAGTTCGAGACCAGCCTGGGCAAAATGGTAAAACTCCACCTCTACTAAAATATAAAAATTAGTCGGGCATAGCAGCATGCACCTGTAATCTCAGCTACTTGGGCAACTGAGGCAGGAGAATTGCTTGAATCTGGGAGGCGGAGGTTGCAGTGAGCTGAGATCATGCCACTGCACTCCAGCCTGGGCAACAGAACGAGACTCCGTCTCAAAAAAAAAAAAAAAATGGAGAAGAAGCCTGAGAAATCTGGAACATGCTTTTTTAAAAGTTCATTTTGCCAATCTTTGCCTTTAGCTGGAGATTAATCACATTAATTTAAAATTCACTTACATTTAAAATAAGTACTGTTAAGAAAGGAGTTGCTTCTGCTACTTAGGTGTTTTCTGTATTTCTTATATAATTTTTGTTTTCTTATGTCTTCTATTACTACTTTCTTTTTGCAGTTAGCTGATTTTTGTAGTGTACCATTTTTTATTTCCTTCTTTTTTCATTTTCTGTGTATCTTTTAGTTTTTACCTTAAGGATAAAAATTAACATCTTACAATGGCCTACTTTGAATAATACCAACTTATACCAACTTAGATTCAATAGCATGTAAACACATATCCATCCTTCTCTTTATTTGTTAGTGTCACAGACTCCATTGTTACATATTGTGCATGCATTAACATAGATTTATTATTGCTTTATATATTTGCCTTTATATCATACAGGAGAAAAAGAGAAGTTAGAAACCAACTCTAGGCCAGGCACAGTGTCTCATGCCTGCAATCCCACTGGTTTGGGAGGCCAAGGCAGGCAGATCACCTGAGGTCAGGAGTTCGAGACCAGCCTGGCCAACATGGTAAAACTCCATCTCCACTAAAAATACAAAAAAATTAGCCAAATGTAGTGGCACACATCTGTAATCTGAGCTACTTGGGAGCCTGGGGTGTGAGAATTGCTTGAACCTGGAAGGTGGAGGTTGCGGTGAGCTGAGGTCGCACCATGGGCACTCGAGCCCAGGCAACAAAGCAAGATTGTGTCTCAAAAAAAAAAAAAAAAAAAGAAGAAAGAAAAGAAAAGAAACCAACTCCAATAATGGCTTTTACATAGGAAAATGTAAAAGCCACACAGTAATACTGGCTATTATATTTCCCTATGTAGTGAACTTTACCAGTGTTCTTTGTTTCTTCATGTGGCTTTTGTTACTATCTGGTGTCCTTTCATTTCAGCCTGAAGGATTCCTTTCACACATTTTTTAGGGCAGGTCTAGGTCTCTTGGTGTTTTTTATTTTTATTTATTTACTTATTTTAAGTCTAAGAATGCATTAATTTATTCTCATTCTTAAAGCATAGTTTTGCCAAATACCGAATTCTTGGTTTATAGTTTATTTCTCTCAGCATTGAAAAAATATCAACTCACTGTCTTCTTAGCTTCCAAAATTTCTACTGAGAAACTGGCTGATGGTGTTATTGAGGATCCCTTGTATGTGATGACTTGCTTCTCTGCTACCAAGATTCTCACTGTCTCTTGCCTTTCAGTAGTTTTTGATGTATCCCCATGTGGGCGTCTTTGAGTTTATACTTGGAGTTTGTTGGTCTTAGATATATCAGTTCATGTATTTCATCAAATTTGGGAAATTTTCAGACATTATTGCTTAAAATATTATTTATGCTTTTTTTCTGTCTCTTTTCTTTTGAGATTCACACATGGATGTTGGTCTGCTTGATATCATCCCATAGACTCTTTAAGCCCTATTTATTTATTTTTTCATTCTTTTTTTTTCTTTTCCTCAGATTTGATCATTGCAGTTGTCCTATTTTCAAGGTTGCTGATTCTTCTGCTTCCTCAAATCTGCTTTTGAAACTCTCCAATGTATTCTTTTATTTCAGTTACTGTAGTTTTTAGTTGCTCTGGTGTGTTTTACTGATACCACTTCCAGCATGAAATGTAGCAGGATCCCCCACAACCAATTCTCCAACTTCCTGGACACCAACTGGTTGTTCTACAGTTCATTTCAATTCTGACACTAACTACTGGAGTTAGGGAAGACCCCACTATGGGAGACCCCTTCATACACACTAAGGTGGTTATAATAAATAAGTTGGTGAGGATGAGAACCCTGTGAATTGCCGTTGGGAATGTAAATGGTACAGCCACTTTGAAAAAAAATCTGGTGGATCCTCAAAAGGTTAAATATAAAGTTAGCAATTCCACTTCTAGATATATACCCAAGAGAATTCAAAACATATATAGGAATGGCATAGCAACATTACTCACAATAACCCCCAAATGGAAACAATCTAAATGTCATCAGTTGATGAGTAGATAACCAAAAGTGATATATCTATACAGTGGAATATTATTCAGCCATAAATGAAATGAAATGAAATACAAATATGTTCTACAACATGGATGAAAACATCATGCTAGGGGAAAGAAACCAGTACAAAAAGTCACAGAGACAGAATGCAGATTACTGATCACCAGAGCCTGGGATGGGGGATAGGAAGTAACTGTGAATAGACAGGGGTTTATTGTGGAGTGATGAAAATGTTTCCAATTAGGTAGTGGTGATGGTTACACAACTATTTGATGCTTATCCTATAGTTCTCCTGAGTAGCTCTCTCCCAAGTGATGACTATGGACCTGGGCTGTTTTCATTAGGGGCTACATAATTTCAGAAACCTTTACCTCTAGTTGTGTGGATCAGAAAGACAGTGTGAAAGATCATGTGGGGCATTTTAGGGATGAGTTATTGAAATGTATATATCACTTTCACTCATGTGCCATGGGCTGTAATCTAGTCTCATAACCCTAATCCAACTGTGAGGCAAGCTGGCAAATGTAGTCTTCCAAGTAAATGTAGCTTCCCCAGAAGAGAAAGCTATAATAATGATCACCCTGTCTCTACCATAGAGATTAAAGAGAGAAGCCATAAATAGGAATTCTTTTATTTGCATATTCCACATCAAAATCACAAATTTAGGTGCCACCAAATTATGGCATTATTTTCACTTCTGTACCTGAACCTGTAATGTTTAAAAATATTACTTGTTCTTAAGAAATTCTGTACTTACCTTGCTAGTGCTGATTTAAAGCAAATTCCTCATTTAAAGTAAAAACAAAACAGCAAGAAAATATTTTTTAAAAATTAGTGGTAAGCTAAAGTAATGGAACATTTTTTACTTGATAAAAATTTTAACATTAAAAGTTATTATGAGAAAAAGATGAATTGTTCACTATCATTGGTTTTTTTTCTTTGGTGGTAGCGGGGAACAGAGTCTTGCTCTGTGGCCCTGGCAGAAGTGCAGTGGCCTAATCTCAGCTCACTGCAGCCTCTGTCTCCCGGATTCAAGCAATTCTCCTGCCTCAGCCTCCTGAGTAGCTGGGACTACAGGTGCATGCTACCACGCCTGTCTAATTTTTGTATTTTTTGATAGAGACAGAATTTTGCCTTGTTGGCCAGGCTGGTCTTGAACTCCTGACCTCAAGTGATCTGCCCACCTTGGCCTCCCAAAGTGCTGGGATCACAGGCTTGAGCCACCACGTCCCACCTCATCTCTGTTATTAAACATCATACTATCAGTCCTAGCCAGTGCCTTAGGACAAGATTAAAAAAAAAAAAAGATGTAATATTCAAAAAAGAAGAGACAAAGCTTATTGTGTAGATGATTAGCTATAAAATAACAAGTAAGTCAGCTCAGAAGCTCTTCTAGCTAAAAGGATGAAAAAATTTATACATAGCAATAAACAAATCTGTAGCATATTGTTGGTAGCATATAATACTAAATTGGCCTTTTTGACATATGCTCCCCTTTCCCTTGGGGTATTCTGGTACCATGTAAGCTAAAAAACTAAAATGATATTTCTCAGACTTTATTGCAGTAAAGGTAAATAATGTGACTTAGACATTCACCAGGGATGTGAATTCAGAACTAAATTAAGTGTGGAAAGAAGTAGAAACACACAAATCACCCATTTAGTTGGTACTAATCTAGAATTTGCATCATGGTTTTGAAGCCATTATTCTTTTTTTTATTTTATAATTTCAACTTTTATTATAGATTCAGGGGATGCACATGCAGGTTTGTTACATGGGTACATTGCATGTTGCTGAGGTTTGGAATATGATTGATCCGATCATCCAGGTATGTAGTATAGTATCCAATGGAGCCATTATTTTG
>PVKP010044630.1:0-16602 GCA_004027715.1 Plecturocebus donacophilus | reverse complement strand
GCTTAATAGGTATACCTGAAAGTAATGAAGAGAATGAATCCAAGTTGGAAAATATTTTTCAGGATATTATCCAGGAAAATTTTCCTAAACTAGCAAGGCATGACAATACTCAACTCCAGGCAATACAGAGAACCCCACAAAGATATTCCTCAAGAAGACCAACCCCAAGACACATAATCGTCAGATTTACTCGGATTGACATAAAGGAGAAGATACTAAGGGCAGCCAGAGAGAAAGGCCAGGTTACCCATAAGGGGAAGCCCATCAGACTCACAGCAGATCTCTCAGTAGAAACTCTACAAGCCAGAAGAGAGTGGGGGTTAATATTTAACATCCTTAAAGAAAAAAACTTTCAACCCAGAATCACATATCTAGCCAAACTAAGTTTTACAAGCCAAAGAAAAATAAAATTTTTTGCGAACAAGCAAGAACTCAGAGACTTCATTACCACCAGGCCTGTTTTGCAACAACTTCTGAAAGAAGCACTATATACAGAAACGAACAACCAGCATCAGTTACCCTAAAAACTTACCAAAAAGTAAAGAATATTACAACAATGAAGAATTTACATCAACTAATGGGCAAACAGCTAGTTAGCCTTAAATAACAGTATTAAATTCACATATATCAATATTAAGCCTAAACTTAAAGGGATTAAATGCCCCAATCAAAACGTACAGTTAGACAAACTGAACAAAAAGTTAAAACCCATCGGTACGCTGTATTCAGACCTTTCTTATAGGCAAGGACACACAAAGACTTAACATAAAGGGATGGAGGTAGATCTACCAACCTAATGGAGAGCCAAAAAAAAAAAAAAAAAACCGGATTTGAACTCAGACTTGGAACAAGCAAATTTAATATTTACAGAACCTACCACCCCATATCCACAAAACATATATTTTTTTCAATATACCTATTCCAAAAGTGATCACATAATAGGAAATAAATCACTTTTTAGTAATTGCATAAGCATTTTACAGATTTAAATGAAATCCTGATCAATAGAGCAAGATTCTTGTTCTCTCTCCCCCTTTCTCTTTCTCTTTTTCTCTTTTATTCTTCTTTCTTCCTATTCTATTTCTTTATTAAAAAAAAAAAAGACAAAATAATTAAGAGTGTTGGTTTAAGCCTTAAGTTTTGGGGCAGAGACACTGGCTGGAGCACTGGAGTGTGCTAATAATACATACATTTGGGTCCACAAAAGGTTCCTAGCTGCGGAGGCTATGATGGGTCTGAGGGCTTTCTGGGATGGGGGCTCGTTGGGTGATTATATTGCAGAGGCCAGAGCAGAGGCTGTGGACCAAGTATGAGAACGGCGTTTGGGTTTGTTTGTTTGTTTGTTTTTGTATATGTTTTTTGAGATAGTCTTGTTGCTCTGTTGCCCAGGCTGGAGTGCAGTGGCACAATCTCAGCTCATTGCAACCTCTGTCTCCCAGGTTCAAGCGATGCTCATGCCTCAGCCTCCTGAGTAGCAGATATTACAGGTGCACACCACCATGCCTGGCTAATTTTTGTATTTTTAGTAGAGATGAGTTTTTGTCATGTTGGCCAGTCTGGTCTCGAACTCCTGACCTCAGGTCATCTGTCCACCTCGGCCTCCCAAAGTGCTGGAATCATAAGCGTGAGCCACCACACCTGGCTGAGAATGGGGTTTTGTGGAGGTCTTAGCTTGGGTTTCTCCAAAAGCAGCCACCAAGGGAAGGACAGGAGGGAAAGTTCATTTGGACAGGATGGAGAACATTGAGAGGGGAGGAAGAGACACAGAGAAGGGAGGGCAGCCTATAGAGGGTATTGTATCAAAGCCTGAACCACTGTGGGGAACTGGTGATTCATCCACTGGGGAACTCTGGGAGTCCGCATAGGCCATGCACTTCCAAGTTAGGCCAACAGACAGGTGGGGGACCATATCCTATCGGTAACGGGTTGAGGGTTGCTGGAGTCAGAAGAGGGCAGGAACTTCCTGCTTTTCAACACTTACCATGCTCATATCCAGGGCAGAACCACACGGGTGTTCTGAGACTGCCCAAAGGCTGGTCTCAAACTCCTGGACTCAAGTGATCCTCATGGCTTGGCCTCCCTAAAGTCTTGCTTGTGTCACCAGGGTGAGGGTGACGGGCTATGGACTTTGCACTCATGGTGGCTGCTACATCCTCCCCACTCAGGTACATTCATCCCAACATGACCCCTCAGCGGGCATCACAGCCACTCCCCTGCACCAGTGCCCCCAGAGATCAGACGACGACAGTTCTAGCCCAAATTGAGTTTAATTTTTTTGTTTGTTTTGAGACAGTGTCTTGATCTGTTGCCCAGGCTGGAGAGCAGTGGTGCGATCTCAGTTCACTGCAACCTCCACCTCCTGGGTTCAAGCAATTCTCTTGCCTCAGCCTCCCGAGTAGCTGGGACTATAGGTGTGCGCCACCATGTCCGACTAATTTTTTTTTTTTTTTGTATTTTTGGTGGAAACAGGGTTTCACCATGTTGACCAAGCTGGTCCCAAACTCCTGACCTCAAGTGATCTGCCCACCTTGGCCTCCCAGAGTGCTAGGATTACAGGCATGAGCCACTGTACTCAGCCCAAATTGAGTTTAATAAAGAGCTTGAGTGATGCTCAGATTAGGGAGAGAGTGACCGGGAATGCTGGGGTCTGGAACGGGGCCTAGCTGAATTCTGAATCAGAGCAGTGGGACCTAAAGGTCCCTGATCTCAGAGGGTCCCTCCTGTCTCACGGTGAGGACCTGAAGGATGTGGGTCCCAGGGAGGGCGAGGAGGCCATCATAGGAGCCTTACTGAGATGGTGTCGGGATGCCCCAAGCACCACGTAGGCGGGGTTACATCTGGGTTTCTGGGAACAAAGAGCTGAGTCGGGGGAGAGAACCTCAAAGATCACAGTGGGGAAAGGACTAGGGGTGCAGGGTGTTTCACAGAAACAAGCAAGGGGCCTCGATTTCACAGAAATCATTAAGAGGGCTCCTTGTGGGTGGAAGAGGGGTATCACAGCACCCCAAATATTGGGGACTGTTCACCTTCCTGCAGCCATTCTGGGGTTTTAATGTAAGACCCTAATGGCAGGATATTCCACATACATTATCATGGATTTGCAACATTAGCATACGCTGGCTGTCCCGCAGGACGGTGGGGACTGGAAAATCAGTCCAGGGTCTGGGCTTGAGTCCTAAGAGGACAGGCCTGGCGGCGCCACACGGCTCCTCTTCAACAGCTGCCGGAGCTGTGGACAAAGCAAGGCAGGGAGAGCAGGCTGTCAGCTGGAAGGAGAGGTGGGGAAGGCACGCCACATGGAGGGAGGGGCTAGAGAAGAGAGGCTGAGTGGAACCCGTTGGATTTAAAGGTCAGAGGTCTGGAGTCGAGATTTTGGAAGAGCCAGGTGCAGTGGCTCAGGCCTGTAATGCCAACACTTTAGGAGGCTAAGGTGGGCAAATCACCTGAGGTCAGGAGTTCGAGACCAGCCTGACCAACATGCTGAAACCCCATCTCTACTAAAAATACGAAAATTGGCTGGGCGTCGTGGTGCACAGCTGTAATCCCAGCTACTGGGGAGGCTGAGGCAGAACAACAGCTTGAACCCTGGAGGTGGAGGTCGCAGTGAGCTGAGATTGCACCACTGTACTCCAGCCTGGGCAAAAGATCCTGAACCCAGGAGGTGGAGTGTGGGGATTCACTCAGTGAGCCAAGATCGACCCACTGCACTCCAGCCTGGGTGACAGAGATTTGGGAGGGAGGCTGGGCATGATGGTTCGTGCCTGTCTGTGATCCCAACAATTTGGGAGGCCAAGATGGGAGGATCACTTGAGGCCAGGAGTTTGAGACCAGCCTGGGCAACATAGCGAGACCCCATCTCTTAAAAAAAAATATAGCTGGGTGTGGTGGTGCCTGCCTGTAGTACCAGCTACTGGGGAGGCTGAGGCAGGAGGATCCCTTGAGCCCAGGAGTTCGAGGCTGCAGTGAGCTGTCATCACACCGCTGCACTCCAGCCTGGGCAACAGGGCAAGACCCTGCCTCAAAAACAACAACAAAAAATAACAGTATAAGACCAGCAATGGTGGCTCACACCTGTAATCCCAACACTCTGAGAGACCGAGGTGGGTGGATCATGAGGTCAAGAGATCGAGACCAGCCTGGCCAACATGGTGAAACACCATTTCTACTAAAAATACAAAAATTGGCTGGGTGTGGTGGCAATGCCTGTAGTCCCAGCTGGTTGGGAGGCTGAGGCAGGAGAATCGCTTGAACCCAGGAGGCAGAGGTTGCAGTGAGCCAAGACTGCACCATGCACTCCAGCCTGGCGGCAGATCAAGACTCTGTCTCAAAAAAAAAAAAACCATAAATAAAAACATAAAAATAAAGATGTGGGAAGGAGGTCAAGGCCTGGGTCCACACACCGAGAAAGGGTCAGGAAGCAGGACTATGGCGGAGGGAAAGGGGCTGCCAGCTAGGCGTTCCCACCTGGGGGTGAAGATTGAGAGGGAATTGAAGGGAACAGGTAAGAGGCCAAAAGTCACATCTGAGGTCAGGCCCCAAGGTTAGGGGCAAGGAGTAGGAAGTCACACTTGGGGATCAAAGGTCACACCTTGAGGTCAAGCAAGATTCAGGGTTGGGAGTACAGGTCACACTTTGAGGTCAGGGCTGGGGTAGAGATCAGAGAAGTCACCATTCTGGGATAAGGGATGAAACACTGAGGTCAGAGGTCACATTATAAAGTCAGGGTTGAAGTCACCTTCTGGGATTAGAAGTCATTCTCTGAAAGTGAGCATTGGGTAGAGTAGGGAGGCCAATCCTGCTAGCTCAGAGGCCTCTCCGCAGGCAGGCTCAGAGCTTACTCACCCTCTCAGGGCCTGGCCCGGGCCGCAGCAGGTGAACGGGCTGCTCATTCTCCAGGTTGCGCAGTGTGGGGTCCGCCCCAGCTGCCAACAGGTGCTGCACGATGGCCTCCTGGGCCGGCCCAGGGGGTAGGGCAGCCGCCATGTGAAGGGCTGTGTTCCCATGGGCCTGGAACAGCAAGGGAATGGCTGATGGGGATCCAGGCTCAGCTCGCCCAGGCCTCTAAACTGCAGTTCAGTTCCTGCCTTGTCCACATCTCACCCTTGTCCCTTCACATCCCAGACCTCCCCTGGCCATGGCCATGGTGCATGCATCCCTGTGTCCATAGCCTACACATTCCGGGCCAATCTACATCTGCTTCGTACACATTCCCCTGCAGATCCCACACATTGTCCCCTCCATGTCCATAGCCCACAGGACCCATAACATCCCACTGCTCCCTCTACTGTAACCCATGCAACCTGCACTTCCCAGCCCCAAGCCCCACCTTCATGTTGACAAAGGTCCGCAGGTCTCCCCGAGGCAACTCCAGCAGCAGCTGAACCAGAGTGGGGTTGGCAGCCTGCACGGCCAAGTGCAGAACTGTCTTGTTGCTCTTGATCTCCTGTGGGGAGGGGAATGGCAGAGGTCAGGCCCGGCCTCACGCCCAGACATCCTTCCACAGAATCCAGGAGCCTTTATAGACCCTGGGCCTTGGCAGGGTGCGGTGGCTCACGCCTACAATCCCAGCACCTTGGGAGGCTGAAGAAGGAGGATCACTTGAGGCCAGGAGCTCGAGACCAGCCTGGACAACACAGCAAGACCTCATCTCTACAAAAAATAGAAAAATTAGCCAAGGATGGTAGTGTACACGTGTAGTCCCAGCTGCTTGGGAGGCTGAGGCAGGAGGATCATTTGAGCCTAGGAGTTCAAGGCTGCAGTGGGCCATGACCACGCCACTGCACCCCAGCATGGGTAACAGAGTAACATGATGTCTCAAAAAAAAAAAAAAGAAGAAAAAATAAGATGCTGGTCACCAAGAGTGCCTTATTCAGTTGTATGTGTTGTGCACTGCACACCACCACATCTCAAGGTGTACCATTCACACCATATACCTCCCAGAACTGTACATTTCTTATGACAATTTCCCACCAAAGCGTCTGAGAAAGAGACTCCTTTTCTCCGGGTTAGCAACTGCCCTGGGTACCCACATTCCATTCAACCCATTAAACTGCATCCCGTCCCACAGAGACTGTACTTTATCTACAAGCACAGGAGTTGCCAGCATTAATCAGTGAACTAGCTAATATTACAATCCTGTACCACAATATGGAGCTGTTGCCATCATATTTGGTGGAAAATAAAAGACATTTTGGAAAATGAAACCTTTTTATGTGTCTGTAAGGAGTTTGTAATGATAATGCACATTAAACATTTTATGTGTTCATAACAGGGGAAAACCACCTAGTTTGCTCATCCAAAAAAATGATGAAGACTAAACCAAAGCTCTAGATTAAGAGTGATTTGAGGCCGGGCGCGGTGGCTCACACCTGTAATCCCAGCACTTTGGAAGCCGAGGTGGGCAGATCATGAGGTCAAGAGATCGAGACCATCCTGGCCAATATGGTGAAACTCTGTCTCTACTAAAAATACAAAAATTAGCTGTGCATGGTGGGGCACGCCTGTAGTCCCAGCTAGTCAGGAGAATGAGGCAGGAGAATCCCTTGAGCCTGGGGGGCGGAAGTTGCAGTGAGCCGAGATTGCGCCACTGTACTCCAGCCTGGCCTGGTGACACAGTGACTATGTGTCAATTAAAACAAAAAAAAAAAAGGTGATTTGAAAAAACATAACATCATAATACATGTGCTTATTTGGATCTTGATTTTTTTAATGAAAAAAAATTATTATTTTATGGCCAAAAGTAAATTTGACTACAGCCAGGATATTTGGTATTACAAGATAATCTTTAAATTTTTAAAGACAGAGTAATGATATTGAGGTTTAAAAAGTTCTTTTTTTTTGGAAGGGCGAGGGGGCTCATGCCTGTAATCCCAGCACTTTGGGAAGCCAAGGCGGGTGGATCACTTGAAGTCAAGAGTTCAAGACCAGCCTGGCCAACATGGTGAAACCCTGTCTCTACGAAAAATACAAAAATCAGCTAGACATGGTGGCACATGCCTGTAATCCCAGCTACTCGGGAGGCTGAGGCACAGGGATCGCCTGAACCTGGGAGGCAGGGGCTACAGTGAGCCAAAATTGTACCACTGCACTCCAGCCTGGGCAGCAGAGTGAGATCTTGTCTCAAATAAAAAAAAAAGTTCTTTTTTTGTTTGTTTTTTGAGACAGGGTCTCACTCTGCTGCCCAGGCTGGAGTGCAGTGGTGTGACCACAGCTCATTGCAGCCTCAACCTACAGGGCTCAAGTGATCCTCCCACCTTAGCTGTCCAAAGCACTGGAATTACAGGAAAAGAGTTATCTTTCATTATTATTATTATTATTATTGTTGAGAGATAGGGTCTCACTCTGTTGCCCAGGCTTGAGTGCAGTGGCAAAATGATGGCTCACTGCAGCCTTGACCTCCCCGGGTTCAGGTGATCCTCCCGCCTCAGCTTTCTGAGTAACTGGGACCACAGGCACGTGCCACCATGTCCAACTAATTTTTGTATTTTTTTTTGTAGAGATGGGTATCTCCCTATGTTTCCCAGGCTGGTCTCAAACTCCTGAGCTCAAGCAATCCGCCTACCTAGGCCTCCCAAAGTGCTTGGATTACAGGCCTGAGCCACTGCACCCAGCCATCTTTTATTATTTTTTTTAAATTTATTTGTTATTATTACTAAAAGTACAAAAATTATCAGGGTGTGATGGTGCATGACTGTAGTCCCAGCTACTTGGGAGGCTGGGGCAGGAGAATCACTTGAACCCGGGAGGTTGCAGTGAGCTGAGATTGCACCACTGCACTCCAGCCTGAGCGAGAGAGCCAGACTCCACCTCAAAAAAAAAAAAAATTATTTATGCTTTTTTCAGAGAAATACTCCTTGATGTCTGAGTTCTCCCAGAACCCTACCACGCAGTTAATTCTTCTTCTTCATCATTTCTCACTCAACTTAAATGTAATTTCCTCCAAACGACCTTCACTGTGAGCCCCACACGCAATATAAAGCCAATCTTTTTATTGTCTAAGAGCTCCTATTCTTCCTAGGCAGCTTGCATCCCGGTTTGTAATTATGTTCAGTTCTTTGTTTACTTATCCTCTCCTCTTTTTCATTAAATTGTAATGTCTAAAACTACAGGAGAGTGGTCTTTTCTTATTAAAACACTATAGGTAGCTGGGCAGAGCAGCTCACGTCTATAATCCCAGCACTTGGGAGGCCGAGGCGGGTGGATAACCTGAGGTTGGGAGTTCAAGACCAGCCCGACCAACATGGAGAAACCCCATCTCTACTAAAAATATAAAATTAGCAGGGCATGGCGGCACATGCCTATAACCCCAGTTAAATAGAGAAAATAGAGTACACATGTCAAGCAAGGGTGCTTGTGAGGTTTCCGTAAGCTGACTGATGAGACTCAGTGCTTGATGAATGAACAGTAAGTGCTTGATAACACACCCTAAGGTCAGTAATATCCTTCCCAGTTAACGACTAGGGGCCGGGTGCGGTGGCTCACGCCTGTAGTCCCAGCACTCTGGGAGGCCAAGTAGGGAGAAACATTCGAGGTAACGAGTTTGAGATCAGCCTGGCCAACACGATGAAACTCCATCTCTACTAAAAATAAAAATTAAAAAAAAAATTAGCCAGGCGTGGTGGCACACGCCTATAGTCCCAGCTAGTCAAGAGGCTAAGGCAGGAGAATTGCTTGAACCTGGAAGGCGGAGGCTGCCGTGAGCTGAGATTGCACCACTGCACTCTAGCCTGGGCAACCGAGTGAGACCCTATCTCAAAAAAAAAAAAAAAAAACCCAAAAAACAAAGAAAAAAACAAAAACTCCTAAGGCACAGAGAAGTGAAGTAACATGCCCAAGGGCACACAGCAAGAAAGAGGCAAAGTCAGCATCTGTCTGGAGCTCCCAGACGTCCAGGTGGCCCCACCCCATACAGTCTCCCAGGAGCCGACCGCCCACACCCCAGCTCACCTGGCTGGTGTGATTAGCACCCATTTGCAGCAACATGTGGACACAATTCAGCCTGTCTCGGGCCTGCGTGCTCAGCACCCGGGGACAGAGGTCGGAAGGGCGCATAGCAACATTAAGGGCCAGGATGGCTGTGTGGAGCGGGGTGAGGCCTGCAGAATGGAGACAGTGATGGACCTGCATCTGCTGCACCCACCCCGCCCAGCCACACCAGCCCTGCCCACTTACCCTCAAAGTCTCTGGCTTCCAGGTCAACCTGGACCCCGGAGTTAAGCACAGCCTGGGAGGATGAGAAGGTGGAGTGCTGGGTAAGGGTCTCCTTTGGCCTCCTGGCCCTGGAAGCCAAAATCTGGGCAACCAGTCTACCCCCAGATGATCCTCCCACCCGCCTGCCAGCTGGGCATACCAACAGAACTCCTGGGAGCCCGTAGGTAGCAGCCACGTGCAAGACTGAACGTCCTTGATGGTCAGTGGCATTGGGCTCTGCTCCCAGGTTCAGCAGATCTTCCACAATCAGGGGCTGGTTGGCAGCAGCCGCCACCAGGAGAGGAGTCTGCAGGTCACAGGAGAGGTCAGGCTGGCCTCCTGGTTCCCTCCCGTTGGAAAACCAGGCTCCCAACCCCATCTCCCCTCAGACCCAGGAGCTTAGCCTCCATTCCTCTCTTCTCTAGGATCCAGGGGTCCAGGCCCCTGGCTCCCTCCTCCCCTGAACCCAGGAGCATTCAGGTCCCAGGCCTCACCTTGCCCTTATGCTCACGAATGTCAAGACGTCGGTACACCTGGAGCACCTCAGCCGCAGCGTATGCCGCCCAGCGCAGACCCCGAGCTGCAAACAGGTGCAGGAGCCTGAGGACAGGTGGGAGACAGCCGTGAGAACAGCCCCCGCCAAGCCAAGAGTCTGCAGACAAACCCGCCCCCTATACTCACGTGTCCCCCTCCTCATCCTGAGTCAGCAGCTGCTGTGGCCCCAAAGCCAGCATGTGAGCTCGGGCCACCTCCAGTGATGGTCCAGGGACCACAGCCGGGAACTGTGGGGGTCCAGAAGGGAGTGCAGAAACTCTCCAGGGTCCCGCCTGAGGCAGGGAAGATCCTGCATAGAGCCGGGTGTCCTGGGGGTCCTGAGGGGTGCAGGTGGTGGGGAGAGCCATCAGCTGAGAACTCCCCCACCCCAAACCACCACACTGTCACATCTGTATGCAGAGCCCCTGGGTATCCCATCTGTGCCAAGTGACCTTGGACTTTTAGGCCTCAGTTTTGCCCACCTGGAAAAGGGGATTTTTTTTTTTTTCCAAGACAGAGTCTCACTCTGTCGCCCAGGCTGGAGTGCAGCGGTGTGACCTCCACTCACTGCAACCTCTACCTCCCAGGTTCAAGTAATTCTCCTGCCTCAGCCTTCAGAGTAGCTAGGATTACAGGCAAGTGCCACCACACCCAGCTAATTTTTGTATTTTTAGTTTCACCATGTTGGCCAGGCTGGTCCCAAACTCCCAACCTCAAGTGATCCACTTGCCTCGGCCTCCCCAAGCGCTGGGATTATAGGCATGAGCCACCACGCCTGGCCTGGAAAAGGGGACCGTAACCAAGCTCCAGACACCTCAGAATACTGCAGGAGCGCAACTGCGAATTCTTAGGGGCCCTTCAGCATCCTGTACCCACGCTGTATCTCACCTCCATGCCCTGGGGAAATGGGCACGGCTGCCCTGGGTCCGAGGGTGGGTAGAAGTCAGGAGGCAGAAAACTTTCGGCAGTAGGAGCAGGGCAAGAGTAGGGGCTGTCTGCGTAGGCAGCATGCGTGTTGGGGTCCCAGTCTGGAAAGCCCATGGGGGGACCCAGGCTGCCAACTCCGGAACCCACAGTCTCCGGGTGTGCTGGGAAGGGAGGGTGGCCTGCGTGTAAAGGAGGGGCAGGGACAGGTCTGGTTACGAGAGTTGGGGACGTCACAGCCCGGACTAGAGGGCCTGGTGTTTCCCAAGGCATTTCTGGGACACCAAGAGCCCAGGACCTGGTCTCCTAGGACACTCAAAAGGCTGGAGACTGAGCCCTGGGGCTCTGTAGGACTGTATAGGTAACTACTGGATGCACAGAACCTAGGAAATCAGACTGAGTTCCAGCAAGAATGCGGGCCTACCAGCCTGGGTGACAGCCAGACCCTGTTTCTACAAACATTTTAAAAATGAGCTGAGCGAGCTGCATGACCTGTGGCCCCAGCTATTTGGGAGGCTGAGGCAGGAGCATCACTCAAACCCAGGAGGTTGAGGCTGCAGTGAGCCAGACAGCGCCACCGCACTCCAGCACCAGGGCAACAGAGTGCGATCCTGTCTCAAAAAAAAAAAAGGGAAGAATGAGGGCCTGACTCCTAGGTGTCCCAAAGTTCTGAGAGCTGCAATGTCTGAGTCCCTTACGGAAGGAAGGGGGATGCAGAGGCCAGGAACTGAGAGAACTTACCAGTCACGGCCTCATTCACAGATGGGGTCAGGGGCTGGGCTGGGGGAGGGAGAAACTGTCCCTGTAGAGACAAAAGCAAAAAGGAACCCTGGTGACTTTATCTGGCAGATTCCTCCGGGTCTGACCCGGACCTATAGGGCATTTCGGTCAGGGCCACCTGATCATCAGCTGGCAAGCCGCTGAGTCCCTGCGGAAATCAGCACGGGGTCCTCCTGAGAGCTGTCGCTCCCTGGCCTCACCTGCACCCCGCCAGCGTCGGGCTGCTGCTGCTGGCGGCGCCTCTGCTCTTCCAGAAGCTTCTTCACAGTCTGCGTTGGACAGTGGCTGCGCTCACCCTTACTCACTGTGCGGGAGAGGAGGAGCGGAAGTCATCAGGGTCCTTAAGTCAACTAAAGGCGGCGGGGGTGGGGCGGGGGGCGTGGGTTTGGGCGCCCCCCTCGCCCTCCCGCGCGGAAAAACTGGCAGTAGATGTCGCCTGACTCCTGCAAAGCCATTAGAAGATGGGGGTGGGGCGTCCGCCTCCACCGTTTCCTTCCTTCTGCTTCGCACTTTTCCTCTGACCCAACTTTCCACCAGCGTCGCGGAAAGTGGGGAAAGGGGAGGAGGGCACCCCTCTGCAGCAACCACCCCACTTCCGTAAAAAAAGTCCACCCCCAGATATCCCAGTTTTGAAGCCAGCGGGTTGGTGGGGTGCGGGTGCCAGGCGTCACTCCCTAGACGCACATTCAGGTTCCCAACGTTTTTCTGCCCTAGAATCTAAACCTCTAGAAATCAGGAGTCCCCGGCACCCCTCCCCGAGGAATGTCGAGAAGTCAAAGACCCCACAGGGGGCCTGGCTCAGTGGCTCTTGCCTGTAATCCCAGCTCTTTGGGAGGCCAAGGCGGACAGATCTCCTGAGGTCAGGAGTTCGAGACCAGCCTGGCCAACATGGTGAAACCCCGTCTCTACTAAAACTATAAAAATTAGCCGGGCGTGCTGGCGGGCGCCTGTAATCCCAATTACTCAGGAGGCTGAGGCAGGAGAATCACTTGAACCCAGAAGGCGGAGGTTAGGTTGCAGTGAGCGGAGATAGCGCCATTGCACTCCAGCCGGGGCGACAGAGAGAGACTCTGGTCAAAAAACAAAGTCCCACCCACACAGTCTCAGGCCCCAGGAGTCTGGACCCTCAGTCCCCTCCTCTCTAGGATTTGGGAGTCCTGGGTCCCAAACTCCTTCCCACGACCCAGAAAGGCACAACCCTCAACCTTCCGCGCCCGGGTTCCGGCAGAGGAAGGGTTAAGCGGGGACTGCGGTGGGGCGGGAGGGGGCGGCTCGGAAACAGCCCGGACGCGGCGCGCTGACGCCACGGTGCTCGCGCAAGGGAATCTTCCATTCTCCCCTTCCCCCGTCTTTCACCCCAGGTGTCCTGCTCCGAGGCGGGGCGCGCGGCCAAGCGTGGCGCTCGTGGAATCCCCGCGAAAGGGGAATTCCTGCTCAGCCCCGCACGAGTGGCGATCCGAAAATCCAAGGGCAGGGCGGAGGCAGGGTCACCGGCAGACCCTAAGGCCAGGCTCCGGACCCTTCCCCACCGAGACCCTCGCCGATCTTCAGCAGCGACGCCCCCCAGCGTCAGTCCGGGAGCCCCTCCTTCTAGGGGGATTCTCGGCTGCCAGCAACCCCCAGCACCTCCAAGGACCCAGGCTGGGTCCAGCCTCCCAGCCCTTTCACCCTCGGGGACCCGCGATCCTGGATCCCCAGTCCCCTGCGCCCTCAGGACCCAGAAGTCCGGGATCTCAGCCGCCCCTCCGTCACGATCCAGGAGTCCGGGACCCCTCCTTCTCCAAACACCAGGGACCCTCACTCTCGGGACCCAAGACTGGCGCTCCAGCGCCGTCCCTCAGGAGCTCAGGAGTCCTTCGATGTCAGCCTCTCACTTTCTTAGGAGGCCGAGCGCGCCTCACCCGCACCCATTACCTCGGGGATTCCGTGGCGCGGATTGCGGGCCCCCAGGGCCGCGGCCTCGGCGCTGCGCCAGCCTCGCTGTTTCCCCCGCGGAGCCGCCGCTGGGTCCCCGATCCTGGGTCCGCTACCCGCGAGTTTTTAAACTAGGAATTCTGGCACCACCCAGCCCTGGGCAGGGCCCGCCCACAGCCCTGGGAGTCCCGGAGTCGCGCTTGGGCAAACGCAGCCCTCGAGTGGGCGGGGCGGACTTGGGAGGCGGACTCCAGAGTCCCTGGAGAAGGAGGGTGCTGGGCTCCAAGAGGAGGGGGACACTGGGGCGGGAGGGCTGGAAGGTCTTTTGTCTTGTTTTTGAGGAGTCTCTCTCGGTCGCCAGGCTGGAGCGCAATGGCGCTACCTCGGCTCATTGCACCCTCCGCCTCCCCGGTTCAAGCGATTCTCCGCCTCACCCTCCCTAGTTAGCTGGGCGTGCCACAACGCCGGCTACTTTTTGTATTTTTAGTAGAGATGGGGTTTCACCACGTTGGCCAGGCTGGTCTCCAGCTCCTGAACGCAGGTGACCTGCCGGCCTTGGCCTCCCAAAGTGCTGGAATTACAGGGCTGAGCCATAGCGCCTGGCTGGGGCCTGGATTTCTGAGTCTGTCCAAGGGGGTTCTGAATGCTTTGTTTCCTGGGGAGGTAGGGGTAGGAGCAGGGAGACTATTACTGGGTCCTGAGGCAGGGGGGTGCTGGGGGTTCGACTCCCAGAGGGAGGGCCTGTGGGTAAGGGTATAGGGTGTGGCTCAACTTCTCCCTCTCCCCCACATCACCCTTTTCAGAGGTCTGGTTTCATTTACTCACCCATCATTTAAAATAATTGATTGCAGCAGAGGAGGCTTTTGCTGCGTGTTGGGAACTAAGCAGGCAGGAATTCCCAGCCCTGGAGCTGACATTCCAGGAGGAGGCCACCCTCAGTTTCACTTGGTGACCTTTCACAGCACTGACCACGTGGGCCCTATTCCTCCCCTGCTTGCTTTTCTTTCTTTTTCTTTCTTTCTCTTTCTTTCTTTCTTTCTTTTTCTTTCTTTTCTTTCTTTCCTTCCTTCTCTCTTTCTCTCTCTTTCTTTCTTGACAAGGTCTCACTCTGTCGCCCAGGCTGGAGTGCAGTGGCGACATCTCAGGTCTCTTCAACCTCCACCTGCCTCAGTCCCCAGTAGCTGGGATTACAGGCGCCCGACACCACGCCAGGGTACCAGGGTAACTTTTGTATTTTTGTAGAGATGGGGTTTTACCCCATCATGTTGGCTTGAACTCCTGACTTCAGGTGATCCTCCCGCCTTGGCCTCCCAAAGTGCTGGGATTACAGGCGTGAGCCACCTCGGCAGCCTCTCCCCTGCTTTCAAGATGCCGTGTTCTCCGGGGTCTCCTCCCTTACTCCCTCCTCCTTCTCCATTTCCCTGGCAAGGTTCCTCCTCTTCCCCCACTCAGTGTGTGTTGGGATGGGGGCGGGATCCTGCCTGCGCTCACTTCCTTGGTGATCTCACCGAGTCTTGCGGCTTTAAATACCATCCATAAGCCAACAACCCCCAAATTTACATTTTCAGACCAGCCTTCTCCCTTGAACCCCTAAATGCAGTGAGGTCATTCAACATCTCCACAGGGAGATTATCAGGCATTTCCAACTCCCCGTGCCCAAACCTCAGCACTTTCCCCACAAACCCACTCCCCCGCCTTTCCTCTCTGCCAGTGGACGCTCCATCTTCTCAGCGTCTGAGGCCAGAAGGCTTGGCTGTCCTGGATCCCTCTCAAACACACCCACATCCACTTGAACGGTAAATGCTGTTGGCCCTACCTTCAAAACTTTTCCAGATCTCCCTAGTCCGCACACGCTGGGCCACCTGTCATTCCCACCTGGACCAGCACAGCCGCCTCCCTGGTCTCTCTGACCCTCCCCCTGAGTTAGTTCACCAAAGGCAACGACACAGACACCCCCTCAACACGCACAGGAAGCAGATGGCCTTGACACCAGCAGGGTGACATCCGCTATTGCTACTTCTCTGCTCCCTCACGGATCCTCGGGACTTCTCTGGACCACTGTCCTCTGCCAGACCCCTGCCAGCCCCCAGCCCACCATGGTCCGTCCGGGTCACATCCTCTTCCTGCTTTTGTTCCCAGGTAGAGCCAGCGGTTACAGGGGATGGTAGGCAGGGCGTTTCTGAGAGGGGTGCCTGGGTGACGTCTGCAGGGACGGGTGCTGAAAGTGGGGTTCTTCTCTCTGTGCCCCTTCCCTTCTGGGAGATCCAGTTGGCTTCAGGGCCTAGGTCCTTGGGGGCAGGAGGAGGTGAGGCAGGGAGTTTTTTTGTTTGCTTGTTTTATTTATTTATTTTTATTGTTTTGGAGACAGAGTCTCGCTGTGTCACCAGGCTGGAGTGCAGTGGCGTGACCTCAGCTCCCTGAAACCTCCGCTTCCCGGGTTCAAGCTATTCTCCTGCCTCAGCCTCCTAGGTAGCTGAGATTATAGGTGTGTGCCACCACACCCAGCTCATTTTTGTGTTTTTATTAGAGCTGGGGTTTCACCATGTTGGCCAGGCTGGTCTTGAACTCCTGACTTTGTGATCCACCTGCCTCAGCCTCCCAAAGCGTTGGGATTACAGGCATGAGCCACGGCACCTGGCCTGTTTTTGTTTTTTTGAGACAGAGTCTTGCTCTGTTGCCCAGATCGTGCAGTGGCATGATCTCAGCTGACTGCAGCCTCTGCCTCCCGGGTTCAAGCGATTCTCCTGCCTCAGCCTCCCAAATAGCTGGGACTACAGGCATGCGCCACCACGCTCAGCTAATTTTTGTATTTTTAGTACAGATGGGGTTTCACCATGTTGGCCAGGATGGTCTCAATCTCTTGACCTCATGATCTGCCCAGCTTGGCCTCCCAAAGTGCTGGGATTACAGATGTGAGCCACTGTGCCCGGCTGTTCCATGGACCTTCTCTCCACCCTCATCCCCCTTCTCTCTTTCCACAGTGGCTGCAGCTCAAACGACCCCAGGTGAGAGATCACCCCCTGCCTTTTACCCCAGCACTTCAGGTATCGTGTCCGTCCCAGAAACCAGAGGCTCTCAGAACACCCCAGTGGCTCTCAGGTCACTCTCTCACCCCCCGTCCCCAAATCAGAGGATCCGTGTCCCTCTCCGAGTCCCAGAATCAATGACCCCCAGCCTCTTTTTAGGAGTACCCCATGTGCCTGCCGCACAGCCCCAAGGGTCCTGGGGCACCCCAGGCTCTCTGCATCTCTGTCTCCCCTT
>PVKP010044629.1:0-16604 GCA_004027715.1 Plecturocebus donacophilus | reverse complement strand
GGCCAAAAGAGTCGCGCTGGCGACCCATGTGGCTCCTCTGCCGGGAATCTCCCAGTCTGTGGGCAGTAAAAATTCATAGGAAAGTGCGGCATCCACTCGCTCTCTGCACTTTCACTGGGAGCTGCATTCCTGAGCTGTTGCTAATCGGCCATCTTGGATCTCTCCGTACAATGAACATTTTAATAAATTTCCTGCAACCTTTTTTCTATGCATTCACCTTCTTTTCATATAATTGATATCACAGAAAGAATTTAGTTTTGAATACTGCTTTAAAAATATTAACAGTACATTATGTGTTTTTTAAAAGTGTTTCAGGTTTGCTGTCTTTTCAGAGAGGTTCTTTTCCTGAGAGAATAAGATACGCATATGTATGAATAGGTGACACTATCTTTTGTTCAGGAAATTGCAAGTAACTCGATGCTGTTGGAAAATGAAAGTGAGATGCTTCCAGTTCAATGACGGTGTCTGGGAGGAGAATTAACTGGAGGTGGAGAGGCATGTGGAAAGCTGACCCACAAGAACCATAGGCTTGTCATTCATCTACATTGTCTGTTTATATGGATAATTGTTGAGGAATTCTGGGTAATGAACCAAGGTTATTGGATTTGCAGACCACAAAATAATAATAAAATAATTTGACACTATTATGGAGGATAGACCAAAATAATAGCTCTCAAAGCTGGCTGCACTTTACAACTACCCAGGGAGCTTTTAAAGCGCTAATCCCTAGACCTCAGTTCAAACTAATTAAATCGGGGTCCTGGGAAATGAGATAGTTTAAAAAGTTTCTCAGATGATACTATTATGCTGCTAGGGTTGAGATTCACTAAAAGGAGATGAAACTAGAGTCAGAAATGCCATTTAGAAGGGTGTTGCTTTAGACCATGTGAAAGATGAGGTACGCTTAAATTGGATTAGTGACTTTGTGTAGAAGTTGTGGCAGAACTGACAGAAGTTGCTAATTAATTGAACACAAGGTATGAAAATAAAAGATTCAAGAATTAATCTCTAATAGCGCCTTGGTAAATGGTGGCACTAACAGGAAGACAGCCGGTTAGTTAAGTGTGTGTTCATTAAAAGTTACCGTTTTCCTTTAGATCCATCACCAATGGCACAAACCCCTTTAGACATATTTTCTGTTGCCCTCTGGTAAACCCTTTTGCCAGATGTTGCCTCTCAGCTCCACCCTACTTTCTTTGTGCTGGTGTGGCGAGGACTCTACCAACCTTCATTTTCGCTTCCCCAGGCTGTTCTGCGGTAGCGTCTTCCAGCGGGGCGTGAGAGGAGAACAGCAACGCTGGAGAGGAAGGGCCTGCTTTTTCTGGTTTGCTGCTTTATGGCTTCCTGTCTTCCTGTGGTTCTATTAAAAACTATCCTGCTGCACTTTTTTTTCCACCCCTGAAGTGTTTTTTTTTCTGTAGCAGCAGCAGAATCCAGGTTGCACTTTTTTCATCACTTGAAGAAGCAGCCTCATGACCATCACCCACCACCCAGCCAGCACGACCAACACGAGCATCAGCAGCTGGTGTCTGCTCCCGAGAGGCTGGAGCTTCAGGATCACAGCGCCCTTCTGTTTCTATTAATACGGCTTTTTTCTTTGTTCTTTTTGATCCCTCAGGTTTAGGGGTAACACTTGTTTCCTGAAATTGCTTTTTCCATGATTTGTTAGATTCTCTTTTTACCATTTCATAGTTAACACCTTTACAGCTATATAACTATTGTTTATATTAAGTTCTCTCTATTCAAATAACAAGTGTATTTTGTCTCCTGATTAGACCATAGACGGCCACTGTGGGTAAGACGTGCCCTCTCAGCACTAATTTGGCATGGCAGCCTTTCCAAGGACCACCACTCCATGTTTCCAGAGTAAATAAACATTAAACTATAATGGCAATTTAAGCAGTTATTTTTATAGAAGAATTAAACAAGTATTCCCAACCATTGCAAAATAGAAGAACCTAGGAGTGGTGATGATTTTATCTGATTCTTTCTCTTGCACCACACAAGGGAGAGAAGAAGCAGGGAAAATCCTTGCATTGAGGGCTTCATGTGGTTGTCCCTTGTTTCTGAACTCTGTCTGCTCATATCCTGACCTTCCTGTTGCAGACCCTGCTCACTCCTCCATCTAGTGTCTTCATGTATTTTCTTCAGAAAATACAACTTCTTTCCACATGACAGAAGAACTGTCATCATTATGTGTGATTAAACTACACAGGCTAGATGGTGATGGGATTTTCCTTGGCCTGCATATTGCCAGAGAAACACAGCAGTTTGCCAAGGGAATACTGCGGGTTCTGGTATTGTAAGTGAGGTAAAGGTGGTGAGGGCTCTTTTAGATATAGAAAGTTCCTCTTCAAACTATACTACAAGGCTGCAGTAATTCAAACAGCATGGTACTGGGATCAAAACAGAGATGTAGACCAGTGGGCAGAGTTTGCACACAGTGTTTGGAGTGTTTTGTCTCTGTGAATCTCTGTTCCAAGATATGTGTCCTCATTTCTCATTTCCCGTGGTTTTCTTGAATGATGACCTCTGGTTCTTTAAGCCGTAAAAACATAGATATTTCTGAGTTTTCACCATGCTACCTGGCACTGAGTGTGGCCTGTCCTTAATTCAGGACACATAAAAGTGGTAAAATCACCCAATGCCCTTTCCTTCTTCCAGTGTACATTCTCCTCTAGAGTCGGCCTGGTTTTCTTGTTCATCAGTGCCTTCAGGTACTGGTTTCTTTATTTTGTCCTGCATTTGTAGTTGATATATGCAAGAGGTTGGTCTATTACATAAATACATATACATCAAAGATTTAGATGTTTAAAAAAAACCTCAAAGTTACTTTTAAAAGCATGGATTAATATTTTTCTAATGTGAGAGTATGAAACACCTTTCTAAGCATGACATAAAACCTGGAAGCCCCTAAGAAAAATATTGACAAATTATACTACACCATATGAAGTAAAATGTCTGTATGATTAGAAACATAATAAAGCAAGGCAGGGCTAGGAGCAGCGGCTCACGTCTGTAATCCTAGCACTTTGGGAGGCCAAGGTGGGCAGATCACCAGAGGTCAGGATTTCAAGACCAGCGTGGCCAACATGGTGAAACTCCGTCTCTATTAAAAATACAAAAATTAGCTGGGTGTGGAGGTGCGTGCCTGTAATCCCAGCTACGTGGGAGGCTGAGGCAGGAGAATCACTTGAACTCGAGAGGCGGAAGCTGCAATGATCCCAGATTGTGCCCCTGCACTCCAGCCTGGGAGTCAGAGCGAGACTCCATCTCAAAATAAAAATAAAGAAATAAGCAAGTCAAAAGAGGAACTGGGACAATACCTGCAGCACGTGTGACACAATGAAAAGACAGTTTCCTGAATGTGCAGACTTATCTTCCAAGTCTGGATCTGACATACGATAGCCTATTCATCATCTGTACGTACGTCACACATCATAAACTCAATGTGTCCCAACTGATGTGTAATATCCTTCCCCAAAACTGCTCTTCTTTCAGTGTCCCCTCTCTCTTTAAATAGCAACACTATTATCAGGTTGTTTAAATGATAAACTGAGACATCAATTGACACATTCGTTTCCTTCTGTCTCCTAACCTTCATTGATCATGCTACAAATTCTTCCTGCTAACCACATTTGAATAATCCAGTGTCACAGTCTTCATTGTCGTCTCCATCATCTCCAGTCTAAGTTATACAATAAACTTCTAACTGCTGTCCTGGTGTCTGCTCTCATTCCCATTCTTTATGCGGCAGCCAAAGTTCTGTTTTGACGGAATAAATCTGGTTGTGTCATCGACTGCTTCCAGCTGCACAAAGGGTAAAGTCCAGTGTTCTGAGCTTGGCCTACGAGGTCCTGAGTAATATTTGTCCTTGTCTTCTGTGACTCAGCCTTGCTTATCTCCCACCTTTCTGTCCCTCAAACTTGTCAAAGACCTTCCCAACATACAGCAGTATCTGTCTGGAAAGTTCTTTTTCTGATTCTTCAGCTGGCAGATTATATCTCATCCTTTTTCTTCATTAAATGGCACCCACTACTAGAGTAGGTTGGATTTTTCTATAAAAAGTGGCTAAAGGCAATATTAAAAGAGCTCAAAAGACTGAATGAGAAGGTATTTCACAAACGACAAAATACCAACAGCCAGTAAACATAAAAATGTTCAACACCATTAATAACTACGAATGCAAATACAAATTGGAATAATGAAATATTTCCGACTGACAGACTGGGAAAGTTTGTACCCAATATTGGCAAAGGTGTGCATAGATGTAAATTAGGATGGCAATCTGACCATGTCTGCTGCCTTTTAAAAAGCATTAAGTGGTCATTTGTTCTGAGTCAACAATGACAGAGTTTGCAAAGTGCTGGGAGTTTGGAGCAGCTCTAAGGAGGAGAAACTGTTGAAACTGAAAGTGTGAGCTACTTGTGTCAAAGATTAAAAAGAGGAAGGTGGACCCTAAGAAATGGACAATGTGGTTTTTTTGTTTCGTTTGTTTGTTTGTTTTGAGACAGAGTCTTGCTCTGTTGCCAGGCGCCAGGCTGGAGTGCAGGGGCACGATCTCGGCTCACCGCAACCTCTGCTTCCCGGGTTCAAGCCATTCTCCTGCCTCGGCCTGCCGAGTAGCTGGGACCACAGGCATCCACCACGCCCGGTAATTTTTGTACTTTTTAGTAGAGACGGGGATTCACCATGTTGGCCAGGATGGTCTCGATCTCTTGACCTCGTGATCCGCCCGCCTTGGCCTCCCAAAGTGCTGGGATGACAGACGTGAGCCACCGCGCCCGGCCGCAATGTGGCTCTAAAATAGTGAGGTGTATGGGGCGGGAAGGGTAGAAAGAGAAGCCACAGCCCCTCTGGAGGCTGAGGCTTGAGTGCAGGAGTTTGGGCCAACATGGGCAATGCAGCCAGATCCCATCTCTGAACAGGGAGACTAAAGAGGGCGGACGTCTGGAGGCTTAATGGCACCCCAATGAACTGATGAGCAACAGTCGAGCAGTAAAGGGCTGTTTCACACAAACATGTAGGTTCCACGTGTTTTAAAGAACTTACTTTGCTGTAATTTCGAAATTATAGGAAAGTTGTGAGAATAGAACAAAGAATAATCATGTACTCATTTCCCAGATTCGCCAAATTGTTAGATCTTTCACCACATTTGCTTTAATGCTATTTAACTATCACCTACAGTTAGATGTATATATACACACATAACACATATAGTTCATTTATTCTGAACAATTTGAAATTAGGCTTTATGCATCATGATTTTATATCTCTTTATACTATGTTTTTCTTAAGTACAAAAACATTCTCCTCATGACCATAATCTAGTTATATTTCAGAAAACATCATACTAATACAATACTTTAATCAACAATCCGTATTCCAGTTTTGTCGATATCCCAATAATATTGTCTAAAGCATTTTCCCCTCCAGTACAGGATCTAGTCTACGATCATATTCATTTAATTGCTATGTCTTTGTATTCTTCTTTATTCAGAAACAGTTTTCTAGACTTAAAAAGAAAAAACTCTCTCATGATATTGCCATTTTTGAAGAATATTGGTCAGTTTAGAAAATGTTTTTCAGGCTGGACGCAGTGGCCTGTAATCCCAATACTTTGGGAGGCCAAAGCAGACAGATCACTTGAGCCCAGGAGTTCAAGACCAGCCTGGGCAACACGGTGAAACCTCGTCTCTACAAAAAATACAAAAATTAGCCGGGCCTGGTGGTGCGCACCTGTGGTCCCTGCTACTCGGGGGGCTGAGAAGGCAGGATCACTTGAGCCCAGGACACAGAGGTTGTAGTGAGCCTTGATGGCAGCACTACACTCCAGCCTGGGCCGCAAAGCAAGACCTGCCTCAAAAAAAAAAAAAGTAGAGAGAAAGAACATGTTCTTCATTTCGGTTTGCTGAGGTTTCCTTGTAATCAGATTTTAGTTATGCCGCCCTGGTCAGGTACTTTGTAAGTGATGTTTTATCCTTCTCAAAGTATTTGGAAGTGTGCAAAGTCTGTCCCTCAGGGATGATGTTAATGACGTCAGTTTTGATCCTGCTGTCAAGAACTGTGAAAGCTCTGAGATTTTATGGTACTGGAAAGCTCACAAACTTAACCGGCCACATGTCGCTGACGCAGGTCAGGAAGATGCTGCTCTGATTTCTTGAGTCAGACACAAAAGGTATTATTATTCATGGTGCTGCTGCTAGTGTGAGAAGCAGCATATTTTCATCTATTCTCAATGCTCCAAGTTCCACAGGAGTAATACGAATAGGTTCTGACGAGTATCCGCATATGCAGTCGGTTGCATTACAGGAGAAAGACCTTCAGTTTAGGGAACTCAAATCTTTTATAATGAACAATAAACATTATTTCATTTTCCTATGGAGGGAGAAGCTATCTATCTTCTAAAGCTGCTTGCAACAAAATCATTCCTAAAAAAGGGAATCCAGAACAAAATGCAGCATGTTTCTGCTCATGAGATTTGCAGGAATAGTGGAGACCCTTGGAAAATTTTCTGCCAACACCTGGTCAGGATGTTGCATGGTTTCTCCACTGTACGGTAATTGTTTTTCCTCTTGCAACTAATAAGAAGTTTGGAAAAAACAGGCAAATATCCTACTCTTATCATACGTATCAGCCCTCTAGATTAAGCCTCTATTGATGACCTTCACCCAAAGTCCTTTTCACAGTGATAGTTGCTATATTGCTTTAGTCTTGCTATTATCCTCTGGATGGATTCCGTGCTTTTGCTGTGATTGTTTGGTGGATGTTATATTCTTCCTTATCTGGGAAACAGTAGCACTTCTTTTGAGGAGAGAAAGTAATATTCCAAAATAAAAAAGAAATGAATTAAGCTATTCCTAAGGGACTGAGAAAATCAAATAATCGTGGGGAATAAATCTTGCATATATCACTTTTACTTACAGAGGTCTTAAACTCAGAATTTAAAAATTGTTCAATAAAATTTAAGCTTTTTAATCTTAAACCTATATTGGTTTCCGATTGGTTTCATTCCATCTGAAGATGAATGCCTGTAACTACAATTACCACCCATTTATAAAAACAATTATTCTCCTTTTTCTCTTCCTCTCACTTCTTTCTATGCTGAGCTTCTAATAACGCTTAACTTTTGTGCATTGCTTAAAGAATTCCAGGAACAGGCCTTGAAAAACTAAGCAATAAATCAAGGTTGTGGAGTGTTCCACTCCAGGAAAAATGCATTTCATCTGTGTGTAGTTCATCTGTATTCCTGTTGCCATCAAGCTGACACCAGCCAGACCACTAGTTGGCCCGTTGCTCAAGATAGTCGTCAAGACCAGACATATTGCCCCGCATGTAGTCAACCCCTGTGCATGGCCCATATCCAAGTTTCCTGTAAAAACTCTCTAGCTGGCCAGAGAAACTTGAGATGGTCTTTGTGAGACGAGTCCACCATCTCCTCTGTTGTCAGCTCCTGGATAAACCTGCTTTTTCTCCCACCAACTCTTATCTCTCAAGTTCGGCTTTTGAGCTGTGAGCAGGTAAACCTGAGTTCTGTTACATGCCTTTACTTGATGTTTTAAGTTATTATCAGCAGGGATTTTTAATGCTGTTACATAGTTTTGCTTAATATTTGGAATCCCTTTGGGAGGCTGAGGTGGGCGGATTGCCTGAGGTCAGGAGTTCGAGATCAGACTGGCCAACATGGTGAAACCCCATCTCTACTAAAAATACAAAAAGAAATTAGCTGAGCATGGTGGCACACGCCTGTCATCCCAGCTGCTCAGGAGGCCAAGGCAGGGGAATTGCTTGAACCAGGGAGGTGAAGTTTGCCGTACACCGAGATCATGCCACTGAACTCCAGCCTGGATGACAGAGTGAGACTCTGTCTCAGAAAAAAAAATTTGGAATTCCACAGAATGCACTTAATATGTCAATGAAAATAAATTGCCAGTGGTGTCTTTGTTATCAGTGAGAAATTAATCAGGAAAAAATTTAAAGAGAGACATGATTGTTATGATCAAGTATTTAAAATGCAACTATATAATATTATTTTTGTAGCTTAGATACTAAGAATGATTTGTCCTTCCTCTACTAATAACTTTTTCCAAAAAATTTTTGTTTTTATTGTTATTATTGAGTTATTTTGAATATGTGAATAATATCTGTTGAGAATACGGGTCTACAAAATGTAGAGGAATAAACGGGAGGAGTACACACTACCGAATATTATAACATACTAGAGATAATCAGTAATCAAACAGTGATTAATCAAACAGATAATCAAAACAGCGTGGTATTGGTGTAGAGATAAACACTTACATCAGTGGAACCAAACAGACCCACACGAATATGCTCAGCTGGTTTTGTTTTGAGACAGAGTCTTGCTCTGTGCTCAGGCTGGAGTGCAGTGGCATGATCTCAGCTCCCTGCAGCCTTCACCTCCTGGGGTTAAAGCCATCCCCTGCCTCAGCCTCTCGAGTCATTGGGACTACAGGCACCCACCGACACACCTGGCTATTTTTTGTATTTTTAATAGAGACGGGATTCCACCGTGGTAGGCAGGATGGTCTTGATCTCCTGACCTCGTGGTCAAACTGCCCCAACCTCCCAAAGTGCTGGGATTACAGGCGTGAGCCACCGCGCCTAGCTCCAGTTGATTTTTTAAGATACAATAGCAATTTAATGGGAAAAGGATTTTTTTTTCAATAAATGATGCTACAGCAACTAGACATCCACAGGCAAAAAATGAACATGGAACAAACCTCACGCATTCTGCACATGTTGACTCAAAATGGATCACGGCCTTCGATGCAAAACAAAATACCGTGACACTGTTAGGAGAAAAAAATAGCATACGGGGTAAGGCAGAGTCGTAGATCTGACATCAAAAGCACAATTCATAGCAGGGAAAATGGACAAATTGTATCTCACCAAAAAAAATTTTTTTCTCTGTGAAAGATTGCTAAGAGGAAGAGAAGACAAGCTACAACCTGGGAGAAAATATTTGCAAATCACATATCTGACAAGAGACTTGTATCTACACTATGTAAAGAACTCTCAAAATTCAACAGTAGAAAACCAAATAATTAGAAAAAAGAGCAAAAGGCATGAACAGAGATTTCCTTCTAAAGGTTATTCAAATGGGAAAAAAGCAAACAGAAAGATTTCAATATGAGTAACTATTAGGGAAATTCGATTAAAAACCACATGAGATATTACTGTGTGCCAATCAAAATGGCTAAACTAGTGACGTTGCCAAATGCTGGTGAGGATGCAGAGAGGTGGTGAGGATGCTCACGGCAACCGCCACCTGCCAGGTTCCAGCAGGCCTCCTGACTCGGTCGCCCAAGTAGCTGGGACTGCAGGCTCATGCCACCATGCCTGCCTATGTTTTTATTTTTTATTTTCAGAGATGAGGTCTCACTATGTTGCCCAGGCTGATCTTCAATTCCTGGTCTTAAATGATCCACCTGCCTTGGCCTCCAAAGTGCTCGGATTACAGGTGTTAGCCACAGCATTCGGCCCTCATTTGCTTACTGGTTATTTTTATATCTTCTTGGGAAAAAACATCTATTTAATACTTTTGTCCATTTTTTTCAGTCTGGTTGTTTGGTTTCTTTTATTAAGTTTTCTTAATATTCTTTTTGGAGTTCTCTTTATATTCAGGATAGCAATCTTTTATCATATATATGATTTGCAAGTATTTTCTCCTGTTCTGTGGGTTGCCTTCTTACTCTGTTGATAATGTCTTTTCGTGCATAAATTTCTAAAATTTTCAAAAAGCCCAATTTATCTGTTTTTTTTTCTTTTGTTGTCTGTGCCTCTGGTTTTATATCCAACATGTGGCTATCCAGCTTCTCCAGGTTGGTTTGTTGAGGAGCCTGTCCTTTCCACCCATTGAATTGTCTTGGCCCCTTTGTCAAAAATCAACGGACTCTATATTCGAGAGTTAGCTTCTGGCTCTGTATTCTAGTTTACTGGTCTATATTTCAGTTCTGCATGAAGTTCTGTGGGTTTTTCCATATACGGTTTTTATTGCATTGAGATAGTTTCCTTCTATTAAGTGTTTTTCATCATGAAAGGGTGCTTAGTTTGTCGACTGCTTTTTGCATTAGTTGAGATGATCATGTGGTAATTTTCCTTTGTTCTGTAAATGTAGTGTATCGCATTAATCATATTGTGTATATTGAACCACCCTTATTAGCCAGGAATAAATCCCATTTGAAATGGTGTTTAATTCTTTAATATGCTACTAGATTTGGTTCGCTAGTATTTTGTTGAGAATTTTTCCATCAGTGACCATAAGGAATATTGGTCTTCCTTATGGAAGATAAAAAAGTTTTATTTTCTTTTAGTGCCTTTGTCTGACTTTGGTATTAGGATGATTCTGGCCTCATAGAATGAATTAGAAATTCTTCCTTCTCTTCAATTTTTTTGGAAAACTTTGAGAAGAATTGGTATTAGTGCTTCACAAAATGTTTGCTAGAATTCACCAGTGAAGTCACCAGGCCTGGGGCTTTTTTGTTGTTGTTGGAAGATATTTGATTAATGATTCAACCTCCTTACTAGTTGTAAGTCTATTCAGATTTTCTATTTCTTCATGGTTCAATCTAAGAAGGTCTTATGTGTCTATAAATGTGTTCATTTTATCTAGGTTATTCAATTTATTACTGTGCAATTGTTCACAGTGTTCTCTTATTATCCTTTTTATTTCTGTAGAATTAGTAGATCTGTCCACACTCTCATTTCTGATTTTAGTAGTTTTAGTTTTCTCTACTTTATTTCTTAGTCCATCTAGCTGAAGTGTTTCAGTTCTGTTAATCTTTTCAAAAAACCAACTATGTATTCATTTATTTTCTCTATTGTTTTTCTATTCTTTATTTCATTTATCTTTACTCTAATTTTTATGTTATTTCTTGTCTTCTGCTAGTTTAGGCTTATTCTTTCTTTTTTTTTTCTGGTTCCTTGAGTTGTAAAAGATAGGTTGTTTATTTGAGATCATCCTTTTTTAATACAAAAATTTATAGCTATTAATTTTTCCTTTAGCACTGTTTTCACTGCATCTCATAAGTTTTGGTATGTTCTGTTCTTGTTTTCATTTGTTTCTAAGTTAATGGAATTATTTTCCAATTTCTATTGTGATTTCTTCTTTGATCTATTGGTTGTTTCAAAGTTTATTGCTTAAGTTCCAGTAATTTGTGAATTTTTTTGTTTTATTTCTGCCATTGATTGCTAACTTCGTTCTGTTGGGGTCATTCCGTTGGCAGTTTGCTTCTTCATGGCCAGCATGAGAATTTCTCTTTTTGGTCGGCTGAAATGGAGTCTTACATAAGGGTCACAAGAGTGACTTTCCCGCCAGGTGCGGTGGCTCACGCCTGTAATCCCAGCACTTTGGGAGGCCAAGGCGGGTGGATCACCAGGTCAAGAGATCGAGACCATCCTGGCCAACATGGTGAAACCCCGTCTCTACTAAAAATACAAAAATTAGCTGGGTGTGGTGGTGTGCACCTGTAGTCCCAGCTACCCAGGAGGCTGAGGCAGAACCCAGGAGGCAGAGGTTGCAGTGAGCTGAGATCGCGCCTCTGAACTCCAGCCTATCACCTGGTGACAGAGCAAAACTCTGTCCCAAAAAAAAAAAAAAAAAAAAAAGAGTGAGTTTCCCATCACCTTTGCTGTATAATGTAACGTAATCAAAGCAGCAACTACTGCCCTAATCATATACAACTTCTGCCCACACTCAATGGGAATAGGTTGTACAAGGCAAGTACACCAGAGGGTTGGAATCTGGAGGGCTACCTTAGAGTTCTGCATATGGCAAGTGTTAAGTAAATATCATAGAATATTTATACAAATGTATATGTAAGATATACTAAAGACATTGTAACAAACACCTGAGTACCCACCATTCATTTTCAGAAAAAAAATTATTATAAAATTTCAAGTTCCATGTACCTACCCCATTTCCTGTCCATCGATCTTCAATCCTATTTATTAGTACCTGCTTTTCTTTATAGTTTTGCCACTTTTTGTGGCATAGTTTTGTTTGTATCCCTCAACAATATGTGGTTTGTTTTGCATAATTTAGCCATATAGAAATGAAATTATCTGTATGTATTGACAACATCATGGTTCTGGGATTCAACCATGTCGTTGCATTTTTACTTCTGTGTAACATTTCATGGTATGGATATACCATATTTTATATTCTGTTCTATTATGGGTAGATATTTCTGTTCTAATTTTTGGCTATTCCAAACAATCCTAGATGTGAACATTCCTTACGTGGCTCCTTACATTCTGCAGGTTATATATGCAGAAGTGAAATTAATGTGCTATGATATATGTACAATTTTAGCATGACTAGTATTGCCAAATTATTTTCTAAAATAAGCCTGGGAAACATGACAAAATCCCATCTCTTCCAAAAATACAAAAATTAGCTGGGTGTGGCAGTATGCACCTGTGGTCCCAGCTACGCAGGAGAAGGTGGGAGGATGCCTGAGCCAGGGAGGTCAAGGCTGCAGTGAGCTGCTATGCCACTGCACTCCAGCCTGAAGGAGAGTGAGACCCTATCGCAAAAAAAAAAGTTGTTATAATTTACAGTCTTACCACATCCTTTCTTTATATCCTTGCCAACACTAAGACATGAATTTCTACTAATGGCCAACATGAAATGGTATTTCATGGTATTGTATTGTTCTGATTGCTGCTGAGTTTGAGCATTTCCTCCTATTTTTCTGTGGGTCATCTGTCTTCTTAGTGCTTAGTGGGAATTCTTTATATATTCTTGTGCTAGTGTGTTGTCAATTATATGTTGCAATTGTTTTTGTGCTCTGACATGCCATTTGAACTCTTTATGTACTATTGCAGTAGAATTTCTTAACTTTGCTATAGGCATATATCAATTCTTTTATGGTTTGGACACTTTGAGCTTTATTTTATAAATTGTTTCTTTACTTGACGGTCATAAAGACATTCCCCTTTGTCATATTCTATATATTTTATACATTTGATTGTCAAATTATAAAATATTTTATATTTCACCTAATATGTATGATTTGAGGTAGGCATCAAATTTCACTCATTTTCAAATGGATAATCTTTTTTGTCCAGCATTATTTATTGAAGTTATTTTTTACCCACTTATCACAGAACAGCTTTATCATTAAGTGGATCTTTTTTTTTTTTTAGATGGAGTCTCACTCTGTTGCCCAAGCTAGAGTGTAGCAGCATGATCTTGGCTCACAGCAACCTCTGCCTCCTGGGTTCAAGTGATTCCCCTGTCTCAGCCTCCTGGGTAGCTGGGATTACAGGCATGAGCTAACACACTTGGCTAATTTTTTTTTTTTTTTTTTTTTGAGATAGAGTCTCATTCTGGTTCTGTTGCCCAGGCTGGAGCACACTGGCACAATCTTGGCTCACTGCAACCTCCACCTCCTAAGTTCAAGCGATTCTCCTGCCTCAGCCTCCCGAGTAGCTGGGATTACAGGCATGTGCCACCACGCCTAACTAATTTTTTTTTGTATTTTTAGTAGAGATGGGGTTTCACCATGTTGGCCAGGATGGTCTCAATCTCCTGACCTCATAGTGTGCCCGCCTTGGCCTCCCAAAGTGCTGGGATTACAGGCATGAGCCACCATGCCCAGCCTAATTTTTGTATTCTTAGTAGACACAGGGTTTCACCATGTTGGCCAGGCTGGTCTCAAACTCCTGACTTCAAGTGATCCACCCGCCTTGGCCTTCCATAGTGCTGGGATTATAGGTGTGAGCAACCTCGAGGGGCCAGATTTCTATATACTTATGGACTACTTATTCTCTATCCTTTTTCTATTTGTTCATTCCTATGCCATTGCAAAAATGTCTATCATAACTTCAAATTATACTTGATATCTAATTGGAGATGTTATTTCCCTTTGCTTTTCTTTTTCTGGAGTGTCTTAGCTATTCTTGGCCTATTATTTTCTATGTAAGTATTAACATCAGCATGAAAAGTTTTATTTAAAAAAAATTGGAGGATTAAATCTAAGAAGTCAGGAGAGCTTCTGGAATCATGGCAGTTGGGAGGCAGGACTAGACTGCAGCTCCAGACAGAGCAGGATGCAGAGGTTTGCATTCTGAATTTTAGCTCCAGATCAATTGCAAGAACAAACCAGCAATCCCAAGAGGACCTACAGACCCTCTGAAGGAAGCAGACTGCTCCTGCAGAACCTGAGAGACCTCCAAATACTGTGAGTGCCCCAACTGTGGAAGCGGAAAAGGAAGATCCTCCTCTCCCGAACACACACTTGCACTGGAGAAGCTGAAGGTCTGTTTATGGGAGAAGTTTCTGACTTTACCTGGAGCTGAGTCAACTTAGAGAGCCGAGTGAAATACAAGGGTAGAGGTAGCAGCAGAAAGACCCTAGGAGCTCACTGGGTCCCCCAAGGAGCCCATTCCTGCCTGGGACCACAGGCATCCATTGGAAGAGTAGCCAGGGGAGCAGATGGTAGAACTCCACAGGAAGAAGGAATTCTGTAGCTGAACTTTGTAGCAATGTGAACTGGTCAAGAAGCCTCCTGGCCAGAACCTGGGGGAGGCTGTGAATCTGCCTTGCAGACTACACAGGCAGGGGAAGAACTAAAGCCTTTTTCTTTTGCATCTGGGAGGTAGATAGCATGAGGCAAATTTTCAAGCCTGTCTCACTCTCTGCCTGGAAACAGACTCGGGGCTGTTGCAAGGACACAGTGGGAATGAGACCAGCCCTTTGCTTTGTGTGGGAGCTGAATGAGGCTTGTGACTGAGGGCTTTCCCCTACTTCCCTGACAACCTGCATGACTCAGCAGAGGCAGCCATAATCCTCCTGGATTTGCAACTCCAGTAACCTGGGAATCTCACCCCCATCCCCTACAGCACCCGTAGCAAGGCCGCTCAAGGAGAGTCCGAGCTCAGACACACCTAGCCCTACCCCTACCTGGTGGTCCTTCCCTAACCACCCTAGTAGTGGAAGACAAATGGCCTATAATCTTGGGAGTTCTAGGGCCCTACCAATTGCTGGTCCCTCTCCTCACTACTGTACCTGATGCTTTCTGGAAAGTACCACCTCCTGACAGGAGGCCAATCAGCACAAAAATAGAGCATTAAACCACCAAAGCTAAGGACCCTCATGGAATCCATTTCACCCTCTGCCACCGCCACCAGAACAGGTGCTGGTATCCACAGCTGAGAGACCCATAGATGGTTCACATCATAGGACTGTGTGCAGACAACCCACAGTACCAGCCTGGAGCCGGGTAGACTGGCTGAGTGGCTAGACCCAGAAGACAGATAATAGTCACTGAAGTTCAACTCACAGGCAGCCATATTGATAGGAAAAGGGGGAGAGTACTAAATCAAGGGAACATCCAGTGGGATGAAAGAATCTGAACAACAGCCTTCAGCCCCAGACCTTCCCTCTAACAGAGGCTACCCAAATGAGAAGGAACCAGAAAACCAATCCTGCTAATATGATAAAATAAGGCTCTTTAACATCACCCTCCCCACCCCGAAATCACACTATTTTACCAGCAATGGATCCAAACCGATAAGAAATCCCCGATTTACCTGAAAAAGAATTCACGTGGTTAGTTATTAAGCTAATCAGGGAGGAACCAGAGAAAGATGAAGCCCAATACAAGGAAATCAAAAAAATGATACAAGAAGTAAAGGGAGAAATATTAAAGAAACAGATAGCTTAAATAAAAAACAATCAAAAATTCAGGAAACTTTGGACACACTTTTAGAAATGTGAAATGCTCTGGTAATTCTCAGCAGTAAAATTGAACAAGAAAAAAGAAATTCAGAGCTTGAAGACAAGATATTTGAATTAACCTAATCCAACAAAGACAAAGAAAAAAGAATAAGAAAACATGAACAAAACCTCCAAGATGTCTGGGATTATACTAGATGACCAAACCTAAGAATAATTGGTGTTCCTGAGGAAGGAGAGAATTCTAAAAGCTTGGAAAACATATTTGGGGGAATAATCAAGGAAAACTTCCCTGGCCTTGCTAGAGACCTAGACATGCAAATACAAGAAGCACAAAGAATACCTGGGAAATTCATCACAAAAAGGTCTTTGCCTAGGCACATTGTCATCAGGTTATCCAAAGTTGAGACAAGGAAAAGAATTTTAAGAGCTGTGAAACAGAAGCACCAGGTAACCTATAAAGGAGAGCCTTTCATATTAACAGCAGATTTCTCAGCAGAAACCCTGCAAGCTAGAAGGGACTGGGGCCCTATCTTCAGCAACCTCAAACAAAACAATTATCAGCAAATAATTTTGTATCCAGCGAAACTAGGCATCATATATCAAGGAAAGATGCTGTCGTTTTCAGACAAATATGTGATACACCACATAAACAAAATTAAAAACAAAAACCACATGGTCATCTAAATAGACACAGAAAAGCATTTGACAAAATCCAGCATCCTTTATGATTAAATCTCTCAGCAAAACTGGCATACAAGGGACATACCTTAATGTAATAAAAGCCATTTATGACAAACCCACAGCCAACATAATGCTGAATGTGGAAAAGTTGAAAGCATTCCTTGTAAGAAATGGAACAAGACAAGGGTGCCCACTCTCATCACTCCTCTTCAAC
>PVKP010044628.1:0-16608 GCA_004027715.1 Plecturocebus donacophilus | reverse complement strand
ACTCACCCGCTCACACCCGCACCTGCTTCAGAAACTCAACCGCTCACACCCGCACCTGCTTCAGAAATTCACCTGCTCACACCTGCACCTGCTCCAGAAACTCACCCGCTCACACCCACACCTGCTCCAGAAACTCACCCGCTCACACCAGCACCTGCTTCAGAAACTCACCTGCTCACACCCCCACACCTATTCCAGAAACTCACCAGCTCACACCCACACCTGCTTCAGAAACTCACCCACTCACACCCACACCTGCTCCAGAAATTCACTTGATCACACCCACACCTGCTCCATTAACTAACTCGCTAACACCGGTACCTGCTTCAGAAACTTATCCACTGACACTCATGCTTCAGAAACACCCGCTCATACCTGCACCTGCTCCAGAAATTCATCCATTCATAACCGCACCTGCTTCAGAAACTCACCCGCTCACACCCACACCTGCTTCAGAAACTCACCTGCTGACACCCGCACCTGCTTCAGAAACTCACATGCTCACACCCGCACCTGCTCCAGAAATTCACCTGACCACACCCACATCTGCTCCAGAAGCACACCTGCTCACACCCACACCTGCTTCAGAAACTCACCCAATCACACCTGCATCTGCTTCAGAAACACCTGCTCACACCCGCACCTGCTTCAGAAACTCATCCCTCATACTCGCACCTGCTTCAGAAACACCTGCTCATACCTGCATCTGCTCCAGGAATTCACCCACTTGCACCTGCACCTGCTTCAGAAACTCACCCGCTCACACCCACACCTGCTTCAGAAACTCACCCACACCTGCTCCAGAAACTCATCTGCTCACACCTGCACCTGCTTCAGAAATTCACTCACTCACACACGTGGTGAGTGGAACGGGACACTTGGCAGCTGAAGATCAGCATCTAAACCACGGGTCTGCTGGGGGCTGCTTCACTATCTTGTAGGGTGACCTTGCAGAAATACTCTGCTTTTAGAAAATAATTTCTGCATTTCTTAAAAAGCAACGTTGAATCTGGGGGAAGCTCTTGTCATCTAACCTGGTAGTGACTAATCTGAGAAACACACATGATGGATGATGCATGTGTGAGGGCACGGTGGCACCTGAAGCAAAGCATGTGCAGAGGCGCTGTGGCACACATGAAGCATGAGTGGGGCACCATGGCATATGTGGCGAGGCATGAGCGGAGCACCATGGCACATGTGGCGAGGCATGAGCGGCGCACCATGGCACAAGTGGCGAGGCATGAACGGGGACACCGTGGTACACGTGGTGAGGCATGAACGGGGACACCGTGGTACACGTGGCGAGGCATGTGCAGGGGCGCTGTGGCACACGTGGTGAAGCATGAGCAGGGGCACTGTGGCACACTTAGTGAAGTTTGAGCAGAAGCACTGGGGCACATGTAGTGAAGTGTGGCCTCCCAGAGGAAGGAGCAGAGAGGGAGCCCAGGCAAAGAGACCCTGGCTCGGGAGCCGTGTGTGAGTGATGGGCTCTGGTGGGCGTGTGAAGAGGCAGGCACATGGACCCCACAGGCATGGAGGGCACCCAGGTGTGTCCTCACACCCTCGAGTGTCCTGGCATGGATGCCGACTCCTACCATCATGTCTTGTTGAGAGACGTCCTGATGGCTGGCTTATATTGGTGGCAGATAAGTGTGAAAGATGTGGCTGTAACAGTGTTGTCTGTTCTTTCAACGATGATGTGCTTGCTGGGAACATTGTGGGACCTGTCCAGGACTGATGTATGCTTTCTAGAGCATTTGGTGTCCGTCCATGCATGTCTGACCTGGCGGATTCTTACTATTTAATTTTTAGAATTGTCTATGACATCACGTGCAAGCTCATTTAAAATGTGCATCATGAAAGGGACACATTGCTATCAGCGGGTGATGGCTTATCTGAAGAACTTTCTGTATTTCCAGGGATGTTTGATATGGGTGAGATTTTTGTCCCCTCCAAATTTCATGTTGAAATGTGATTCCCAGTGCTGGAGGTGAGGGCTGGTGGAGGCGATTAAATCACAGGGTGACCCCTCATGAATGGCGCAGCACCATCCCCTTGGTGAGGAGTGAGTTCTCGCTCAGTAAGTTCACTTGAGATCTGGCTGCTCAAGTCCAGGACCTCCCCCTTCTCTCTCCCTCCCTCTCTCACCACCTGACGCAGGCTCCCACTGCCTTCCGCCATGACTGGAAGCTCCCTGAGGCCTCCCCAGAAGCTGAGAAGATACAGGTGCCAAGCCTGCGCAGCCTGCAGAGCTGTGAGCCAATTACACCTCGTTCTTGATCAACTACCCAGCTCAAGTGTTTCTTTATAGTGACACAAAAGCAAACGAATGCAGTGTTACAGGAAGGGAAGGCTGATTACATACACAGCTACTTTTTTGGAAGCATCCTGAAGTGTTCTGAATCATTTCAGATAACGATGCCACAGGCAGCGTGCTCCAGGTTGGGGCAGCGTCAGGAACAGGGGCTAGCCGCGGTCAGGGGCAGGGGGTGCGGTGAGGGTGCAAGGGGACGCTTCATCCCAAAGACTGGTGAGAGCTAGTGGCCCAGTGACAGGCTTGTGCCAAAACAATGAAGGTTGTGGGCGTCAGGGCAGATGTGGGGCCTCTAATTCTTGTGAAAGATGAAGGAAGGAGGGAAAGGGATGGCGTCTTTCGCTACACCCAGAGCCTTAGCGCAGCAGCCACCAGAGGCCGGGGAACCCAAAGATGGTCTGAACACAGGACCCGGGAGAGGCCAGGAGAACCGGACTTCACCAGGGTTTGGGGAATGCTTGGAGCAGTTGTGCCGTCCCAGCTGAGGACCCATGGTCCCAGGTCACCTCCAGGCAGACAGGCAGACATTTTTCAGATAATGATGCCATAGGTAGCGTGCGCCAGGTTGGGGCAGGGTCAGGAACAGAGGCCAGCCGCGGTGAGGGGCAGGGGGCACGGTGGGGGTGCAGGGAGACGCTTCATCCCAAAGACTGACCAGCTGACTAAGCCCTCTTATTTTTCGGTCCTTTGGCTGCAATGAACTTGGACTGACAGGCGCAGAGTGCGTGGGTGAAAAACGCTCCACGCCGGGGTTGTGCAAACGGGTGGGAGCTACCAGCAAAAATAAGACTTGGGGGCTTTCTGCTGACTTAACCTCTTTCCTCTTGAATGGTTACTCTGGGTTAAAACCAACAGCAAACCCAGCTCCGCCTCCGCCATGGAAGGCAGCATGCAGTCTGCAAACAGACTCTCAGACGCCACGGAAGGTCCTTGGGAAGGAGGATAGCTCCACGCAGGGCTGGGTGACCGGGAAAGGGCGGCGGTGGCGGCTCACCCGTATCACAGCTAAAGATAGATGGCCCGATTTGCAAAGAGAAAAGCTGTGCAGTACTGCTTCCAACTTCCAGCCTGGAGCGTCTCTGCACACACCCGCTGCCTGCCTAGCCAGGATTGCTGTGCTTCATGAAGGAGAGAGTGCAGATTCAACCTGAGCGTCTCAGATGCGCTGTTCAGAAACAGATGGGCTGCCTGCCTGGGGAAATTGTTTTCAAGTCACCCTGGGCTCCCTAAACGTTCCCCCACCTGCGAAAACCCACACACAGGCACCAGCTCCTCAGGAGCCCAAGCAGGGGGCCTTGGCGCTGGCCTCCGCCTGCCGGGGCTGGGCTCGTCCCCCTCAGCACAAGGCACAAGCACAAGCACAAGCACAAGAGCTGTGGCGGAGAGGAAGAGGACCGTGCAGTCACGCGGCCCAGGGAGGGGCCGGGCGCAGGGCAGAGCCCCGGGGGCACTTACTGCGATGCGCAGGACGGATGCCTTCACGGAGGTCCATTTGTCCCGCCGCCGGTCTATCACTAGGATGAACCCGATGCCAGCGTCCTGCAGGCTGCAGTGAGGAAGAGATGCCGCCGTTAATGTGTGCAGGTGGGAAGCCGGCTGCCCACGAAACCCCTAGGAAAACCTCCCGGGAAAGCGGTGCCCCCGTATCCATGATGCCACTTCTGCAACTCCAGGTGAGAGGAATGCCACATTGGGGTCTTGGCAGAGCACGGCGTTTCCTCGGGGGCCCTTGCAGCCCCATCCCCACAGTCCCAGAACCTGCTCTTATCTCAGGAAGGGCAGACACTTTCAGTGTGTTCTCATCGCTCAGCCTAACATGAGCCACCTCAGTTCACAGATCCAGGCAGAGCTTCTCCCGAGCTCAGTCATTTTACATTCCACAGTATCAGCCGAGTCATTTTCCTTCCCTGGGTGACCAGCTGACTAAACCCTCCAAAACAGTCTTATGGCGCATACATCACGCTGGTCCTGGCATCTGAGGTGCCCGTGCCGGTCCCCGTCAAGGATTCGCTCGTGGTGGCATTGCTACGGTGGTGGGAGAAAACCCCCAAGATGTCCAAAGGTTCCCAGGCATCTGCTGGAAACCGGAGCAGAGACAGCGCTCTCTGCAACAGCCACATCTGTGAGAGACCACACTTGGCGTTGTGTAACCACAGCCTCCGTCCTCGGCTGAGGCTGGTGGCAGGAGCCTGAGTCACGGAGTAGAGGCGGAGAGGCCTCTTCCGCGGGCTCACTCCGCAGCCAAGCCAATTGCGTGCTGCCAGCAGCTCCTGCCACCAGCCAGTCCGCAGCAGACACAAGCACACAGGCCCGCCTAAGGCAGGGCTGGAACTGCAGATTTCCAAGTCTCTGAACATGCCCTGGGTTTACGTGAAAATCAGAATTCTACAGGACACAGATCAATTATGCAGTCCGTGAGAACGCTCTGCACGCTGTAAGCATCATTAATGAAGCCAGGGACTTAAGCAGATGTCTCAGACCCCGCCGACGCTCGGATTTAGACAGAAACAGCGACCCCCAAGCCCACAAAGACACGGCAGCGACCCCCGGATGTGCGTGGGTGAGTGGCTGTGTGTGCTGCTGCTTCGGGGTCCTCGTCTGCACCTGACAGTGAAGAACTCCTCATATACGGGGAAGTTCGATTCAGTAACAGCAGAAAGCTTCTGGGTAAGTGCATGAATAAACATCAGCTTTCATTTAAAGCAGTGCTCTGCGGTGGGCACTAGAGTGCTGCACGCACGGGGAGTCAGCCACTCCATTTCACAGCTGTGGGGGCACAAACAGAATTCATTTTCTGATCTGGCTTAGTTCTTATGGAGCTAAGATTTTTTTTTAAGTTATATTTTCAGCCGGGCATGGTGGTTCACACCTGTAATCCCAGCACTTTGGGAGGCTAAGGTGGGTGGATCACTGGAGCCCAGGTGTTCAAGACCAGCCTGGGCAACATGACGAGACCACATCTCTACACAAATTGCAAATATTAGCTGAGCGTGGTGGTGCAGCCTTCCTTGGGAGGCTGAGGTGGGAGGACTGCTTGGCCCAGGAGTTTGAGGCTGCAGCGGGCTGTGATGGCAACATTGCCCTCCAGCCTGGGCAACAGAGCGAGACTGTCTCAAAAAAAAAAAAAAAAAAAAGAAGTAAATAAAGTTATGTTTTCGTATTTCCTTATTTACTTCCCGAGTCTGAGCCCTTTGATGACTTTTTCTGAACTGTAAGACACAGCAGGTACAGGAAGTCTTACCCCTGTTTAGACCCGCGTGCTCCCTTGACAGAGGCACAGAGTTACAAATTATCCTCCAGAAACAGGCGCTAAACATCTCTTTCCACAACGGGACCTTGGATATGCCAGGCCACGGAGACAGAACCCAGCTCCCGTCCCTCCTTCCCCAGGCGGTGTGGTCAGAGCTGCCTTTGGACTCCAAGCCAGGGAGCCGGGCCCGGAGCTCTCTGGATCCTAGTCCTCCTGGAGTGGAGGAGAGAAGAGCCCAGGACGACTGACTTCTGCTGAGCACACAATCCCACTCCTCCCAGAGTGAAGGAAAGAAGAGCCCACATGATCGATTTCCACTGAGCACACGACCCTCAGACCAGGGAACCCACTCAAGGGCTCTCAAGTCCCGAAGCAGGGGTCTGAGAAACACCCCAAGCTGCCCACCTGCAGGGTTTGCTAAAGAGCCCCTGCTGAGGGGCCATGGCTTGGGCCAGAGGGGCTCATCGCCTCTGCAACATGGCAGGCTCTGCTGGGCTCCACGCAGGCACCACCCTGGACAGGTGACTCCGCTGTGAAACACCTCTGCCTCCTTTTCTGCAGAAATGAGGATAGTCACAGATCTACCCCTGGGGGTTACCGTGAGGGTGAAATGAAGCCACTGAGTGTGCTGCAACCCGCGACGCTGGCTGAGTTTTGCAGAGTGACAAAGCCTGGCTCAGTTTCTCCCTGGAATAGAGCTCTGATTGGGGTGGAATCTCAGCCTCTGTGTCAACCAGTGAATCCCTCCGGGACTCCGTGTAAGGCTGGGACCAGCAACCGTGATCACGACTGCCGCGTGAGAGCAGCTGGATGCAGAACACCGCCCCTCCAAGACTTCTGTGACCCAAACACACCCAATTCCAGCTGTGGAGCTTCTGCCTCACACGCGGCCAAGCTCCTGCCTCACTGTCCGCAGCACCCAGTGCCCCCCACATCCAGTTTCTCACACCATTAGGTGCACGTCTATCTCACACCCAGGCAGTGCAGGCTGACGCTGCAGCCACGAAAAGATGCCACGCACTCCCAAAGTCACGGGGAGGCAGCCCGGCCTGCGCGTGTGGGCCCTTCCACTCACTCTATGTGTAAACAACTTGAGTTTAAAAAGTCCTAAGATATAAAAATCTTTACGTTACACTGTAATGGGAACACCAGTATCACAAATAGGCAACTGTTTTCAACGAGAAACCGAAGTTGCCAACAATCAAAACATTTTTTAGAAGTCAAAATTGTAAGTGAAATGTAAAGTGCTGTAAATTCATTCAACTCACACAAACGCATACTAGAAAACCAGTTTCTGAACGAGAAGGACGGACTGGTTTCCAGGTGGTGGTCCTGGGCGTGGCTGTTGCTCAGCGGCGGAAGGCGTGGGGCCTGGGTGGGACCACAGCGCCAGTGCCTCCTGCCCGGGCCGTGCTCACCATCGTGGGTGCCAGCACGGGGAGTGCACAGGAGCGGTGAGGGCGGGAGGCTCGCTTCTTCAGGGAGAGGGAACTGTCCTCCAGGGCTGCTACAGACCAGGCCGTGAGCCAGCAGCCCAGTAGATATTTATCAAACTCCGGTCGTCCCAAGAGGCCAGTGCTATGATCCTCTCCAGGCACAGAAGGCTTTAGTCACTCGCCCAAAGTCACACAGCTGTGAGCACAAACAGGGGAAGCTGGCTCAGGTGCCACGTGTGTTGCCCTGAAGGCCACACCCACCCTGGTGGTCTCCTAGTGCTCCCACCACGCAGGGGCCCGACCCCGGATGCCCACACAGCAGCACTCGGCCTCCTGCTCTGCACTGCCCCCACGATGGCCTTGGCTCCTGCACAGGGCCCAGGAGGATGCTCATCGGTGCCTCCCGTCTCCCCTCCTACCACGTTTTGGGAACACCGACTCAGCAGGCATCGATTCGAGGGATGTCAGGAGCCCCTGGTGCCTCCTCACGCATATGGACTGTGGTCCTGAGAGCGGGGCCACACAATCCCTCCTGCGGCGCACGGCTTTCCTGGGGCTGCACTGCCCGAAACCGTAAGGCAGGACCTAGGTCTGCTCACAGAAGCGAGGACCAGGGCTCCCACAGCTCGGATATACGCCCACATCTGTGGCCTCCTGTGCCTGAGGGAGAGGGTTGGGCGGCTCCTGCCTAATTCCAGCAGGAAATCATCCCCAGGGTCCCCAGAGGGAGGAAGGTGGTGCCGCAGGAGTTGGTGAAATAACTCAAGCTGGTAGCCATCCAGAAATGCCCTGAGTACCCGGGGCATGAACGCACCCACAGGCGCTCCACCATTGGCCTCCAAATCCACAACAGTCGCCCTTGGAGGGGACGCCCTGGCCAGCCGCCCAGCAGCTAAGTTTGAGGCCAGTGAGATCACTTTTGGCCCCAAAAATGCCCAGAGGTCTCATAAAAGGTTCCAGGAACGTTCCAATCACTGCGTCTTCTCTGACAGAGGCCCAAACCGCTCAGGGCTCCTGAGTGACCTTGGGAGCCGTGTGGTCCCCCACCCACGTGGGCAGGCAGCCAGCCTGGGTGTTCTGACCACAGCTCACTGGACAGGAGCAGAGCGTGAGGGACAGTCTGGATGCAGAGGCTGGCTGCTCCCTGCCAGTGGGGCAGGGAGGCCCCGGCACCATGCTCCCCCGGGGCCTGGCCATCTGCCTTTGCTGCGTGGATGTGGTGGGGGCAATGAGGATGCTTTGCCCCAGGGCGGGGGCAGGCGGGGGCCAGGACACTGGAGCAGCGCTCAGGAATCAACCGTGTGTGGCCGGGAGGGGCTGAGGAGACATGAGGCCCAGGCGGAAGGCGACCCTGGGTGCCTTCGCTTCTCACACATCAACCTGCACCCAAGATGGCAAAAGGAACCCAGGAGAAAGGCCCCGAACAGCAGGGTGGCTGTGTCCTCAGGAAAAGCAAAACACACATACAGAGGACCCTCCCTGCACCGTGTGGCTCAGTTACCTCGGCCCATCGGGGATAGAGGAGGTGGCACCTCAGCTCTTTTCCTTGGAGGACACCTTTATTTACGTGAATATTTCGTCCGATTATAATGCACATCACGCAGAAGCACAGAGGGGGCGTGATGGCAGGGAGTGCCCAGACTGAGAGGCGGCTCCCTTCACCCAGGGTGCCCCCCCAACTCCTGTCACCATAGATTCGTCTAGCCTGCTGTTGAATTTTGACCAAATAAAAATATACAATATGTGCTTTTCTGGTGTCTGGCTTCTTTCAACATTGTGGGATTCACCCACGTTGTTGCAGTGGGGTGTCTGTTCATTCTTGTTGCTGGGTTATGGTATACATATATGATGACACATGATTTATTAATAAATTCTACTCTTAATGGACATTTGCGTTGTTTCTAGTTCAGGGTTAAACCGAATATAAGACAATGAGCATTCTTATGCATGTCTTCTAGTACATACAATACACACTCTTGTTGGACAGGTTCTTAGGAATTGCTGTATTTATGAAGATGTGGACAAATATACACCCACCAGAAATGCACGTGACTTCCAGTTGCTCCATAGTTTTGTCAGCACTGGATACTGTCTGTCGATAGCATTTTAGCCATTCTTGTGGGTGCAGAGTGGTGCCCTGGTATGGCTTTAATTTGCATTTCCCAGAGGCAGGAAGCTTCCTCCTATGTTTACGGGCTATCCTCTTTCATGAAATGCCAGTTCGCATTTTTTTGTTGTTTTTCCACTAGGTTCTCTTTTTCTTGTTGGTGTGTAGTTCTCCGTATAAGCTAGAAACAAGTTTCTTCTCAGATGCGTATATTGCAAACATCTGCTGGCTTTCTGTGTCAATCTCTTCATGGTGCATTTTGATGAAAAGAGTCACTTACCTTTAATGTGGCCCAACTTACTGACCTTTTCCTTTCTGATAATTGCTTTGATAACTGCTTTTTAAACCTTGTGTAAGAAATCTTTTCTTACTCTGAGGTAGGCATTTTCCAATGTTTGTCTAGAATAGAGGCTATATCACTTTAAAGTTACATTTATGCCTGTGATCTATCTGGAATCAACTTTTGCATGTGGTGTGAGGCAGGGATCAGCATTCACAATTTCCCACACGAACAGCCAATCACATCCACTCCTCTTACTGAGGACGTTCTTTCCCCCAGCCCCCGTGTTACAGTATCACTTTTGAAATAAATGGAGAGATGGTAGATGTCTGTGTCTGGATTCTGTATTCTGCACTGCTGCTCCATCTGTGTTAATCACTGTCACTTTAATAATATGTCTTGGTATTTGGCAGTATCAGCTTCCAACTTTGTTCTTTAAAGTTGGGTTGACTGTTCCTCACCCCTTACATTTTCTTATAAATGTTCAATGTTCACACCTAAATAAAGAAAAACCTGCTGGAATGTTATTTGGGAATTGCATTCAATCTATATGCCTATTTAGGGAGAATTGACATTGCTATAATACTAATTGTCTTCTAATCTGTGAACTAAAATATTCCCCCATTTATTCATGTTACTTAAATTTCTTTCAATAACATTTTGCAGTTTTCTGCTTAGAAGTCTTACACATCTCTTATTAGATATGATTTTATTCCTATGTACTCAATTTTGATGTCATTATAACTGATATTTATAGTTTCATTTTCCAATTGTACACTGTTGGTATATATAAAAGCACTAAAATACAATTAAGTTTAGTATATTGGCCCCTAGCCATTGCACTTGCTAAATTACTCAGCTTAAGAGTTTGACTGTTACTTAATTTGGATTTTCTTCATACATAACCACATTGTCTACAAATAATGAATGTCTGTGTTTCTTACTGTTTCAATCTTTAAGGCTTTTATCTTCTTTTCTTGTCTTCCTGTCTGCCTTGTACCTTCAAGCACAATCCTGAACAGAAACAGGAACAGTGTCCCTGATTTCTGGGGCAAAGTGTTCAGTACTTCACCATTAAATGCAGAAAGCGGAGCTCATGTCTGTGAAATTCCAGAATCTGGCTCCCCAAGTCCTGGCTGCCTCTGGAGCCTCTCAATCCCTCCAACAGATTTTTAAATAAAATTTTACCCAGGTTTTACAGTGGCTCTTAGTAGAAATATCAGTTGGTTACAAGATACTCTATTACAGCCAGAACAGAAGTCAGATAGTGGGTTTTAAACCTGCTTCCATCCAACAGAAACATTTACATGAATGATGACAAATGTAACTCAGGCCAACCCCATGCCTTGCAGATGTGCAGCCACCTCACCAAGGTTTCTACAAAGGGTGCCGCTGGGAAGAGGTGGCTTCATCTTCGGTTACAATTCCCTACTTCCCCCAAATTTCTGTGCTTCACTCTGTCTAGCTCAACCCTGCCCTGGCCTGCACTCCACCTTGCACCCCTAGGGGCTCAGCAAGAGAAACACTGGGAGCTTGCTAAAGCACAGGTCTTCTCAGGCCACTCCTGGATATTCTGATGCAGCGATTCGAGAGTGGTGCCTGGAACTCACAGTTGGTAAAAGTTCTTCTTGGTATCTGAACCCCACAGACCAGATGAGAATAGCACAAATAGAGGCTGGGGGTCCTCTGAGAGTCAGGATCTGGTGGACGGGTGTGGGGGCCGCCTGCCTGCAGCAGCCGGAAGGCAAGGGGAACACAAGGGGAGGGATGTCGCGGATGCCTGGATGAGAAAGGTGTGAGCTCAGAGGGCTCCTGGGTGAGGACCGGCCGCTGGGACACAGGCACTCCTGGGGGTGTGGGCAGGGACAGCATGTCCTTCTGCGACGGCTGACGCCATCACCCCCCACACCTGCTCCCGCCACTGCCGTCACCCTCCGTGGCATCAGCCCCGCCCGACGCCCTGGCCTGCTTCATTCTGCCTTCCATGCCCAGTAACCTGTGGGCAGCTGGCGTCTCAAGCAAAGCTTGTAGAAGGCCTCCCAGAGCTCAGAGGCACAGGACAGCCTTGGTTACCCCAGCACATCTGTGATTCCTAAAACCCAACACGTTCATAAAGAAATAGCAAAAGAAAAGCGCCGCTTAATTGTCTTAGGACTCTGGTTGTGAAAAGCAAACCAATCTAAGTTAACTTCTGTATAAAAGAAAGGAAGATCTAAGACACAATTTAAAGAGAATGGTGGCGTCATTCTCATTTCCAAACACTCCTCTGCAAGCTTCTGCAACACCAGCCCGACTGCGAACCTGGGGGACTGCGGAGCCTCTGGGCATGGACAGTGGGCCCCGGAGTCACAGACACAGGTGTCCTCCATAATAGCAAAATCCACTAAGGTGACCCCAGGAGTGTTGTTTGTGATGCCAAATCCTGACCGGAAGCCATCCTCCACCTGCCCAAACACCCCTCAAGCCTCTGCTGCACCGCTGCCCACCACACAGACTCACCACCGAAGGGACCTCAGGCATTGCCAACGTGCAGAAACTGAGGAACACAGAAGTGAACCACATATCCAGGGTCAGACAGCTCACAAGTGGGGCGCTGAGGGCTGAGCCCAGAGGCTAGCTGTAAACACTGGGGTGTGCGGATCGCTCACACCACAGCAGGACCTTGAATCCCTGTCCTCCAAGGAGTCTCGGGCGGAGGGCACATAGCACAGGAGCTCCTGACAGGAGCTGTGCCCACCCGAATCCACGGAGGCAGCTGGCCACGAAGCTGCCTGGGGGGGCTGGAGCCGCAGAGGGGGCCAGGGGAGGGGAGACAGGACCCCTGAGGGAGCAGACACCCAGACCTGCGCACCGTGAGGGGGCCTGAGGCGGAACACGGCGACACAGACTGCAGAGCTGGCGAGGCCACGGGACCTGGCTGCCCACCAAGGAAGTCTCTGTGGCCACGGGAAATAACTCCGTGGTTTGTAGATATGGAAAGCCTCACTGTCAGGACGTCTTACCTGGGTAGGGTCATTTATTACGGTTCACAGACGAGCTTAGAGTAAAATATGCACGATTCATAAATGCACTACACGGTAGTTACAGCAGGACACAACATTTAAACGTGAAGCAACGAGAGCGCGAGTCACGCAGAGAAGCAAAACGTTTCCGAAAGCTGCGGTGGCCCAGCGGCGCCCTCGTGTGGTTGCAAGTGAACATCGCGTGTTCCTGGCGGGAATGGTGAGGTCTGCGGGGTTGCACGCGGGGCTTCACGGGGACCTGCTCTTCCTCCTGCTCCCGCCCTCCGGTGTAGGCGCCCTGGGGCACAACGGCCCCAGCCTGGCCCACAACGCCCCCAGCCTGGCCCACAACGCCCCCAGCCCGGCCCAGGCATCCTGTGCAGGCGGAAGGCGCGGGGTCTTCCAGGGCCCCTCTGGAGGGCGAATGCACTCATCCAGGCTCTCCTGTCTTGTAGAATCTTGGTGGGGGAGGGGACAGTGGCCTTTGGGAAGATCCCTCAGTCCTGGGCCCTTTTATCTCACCCTGAGGGTGTCGGGCCAGCTCCTGCTAGCTCAGGAGCTTTAAGCCGGGAGAGACCAGCCCTTGGGGCCCGGGAGATGGGGTCTGCCTGCTGCCTGGGCAAGAACCTCCCTTGGTCTCCATTGGGCCTTACACCTGGCTGCCTCCCAGGCCCCCCAGGCAGGGGACAGGAGGACGGGGTGTGGAGGGGCACAGGCAGGGCCAGCAGCAGAGCCACCGTACCCAAGAGAGGGTCCACCCCCTCCTAGGACAGGCCCGAGAGGTGCACCCACCTCAGGGTCCTTTGCTATCAGGGCACCCACCCTGATGCCAGCCTCCCGGGACTGTGGCCCACCCTACCCCAGGCAGCACCTTTCTCACCTCAGACCTATGTCTCCATGGCCACAGCAACCCTTAACCTCCTGGATGGTCCCTCCCCAAGGAAGGTCAGTGCTGAGCTGTGTACCAGACCCTGGGCACAGACACTGCAACCCCTGGCCTTGTCTTTCTGCTCATGCCGGCGAGACCAGGGCAAGGGCAAGGGCACGGGCACTCACTCCTCATCCAGGATGGAGCCAGCATAACCATCGCACGGCCAAAAGGCAGCCGCTGGTCACGTGTGAACGCAAACGAGGCAGCCAGGCTGGGCCAGTGGCGCACACCTGTAATCCCAGCACTTTGGGAGGCTGCGGCAGGTGGATCACCTGAGCTCAGGAGTTCCATACCAACCTGGGCAACATGGTGAAAACCCATCTCTACAAAAAATACAAAAATTAGTGGGACGTGGCGGCATGCCTGTAGTCCAGCTACGCGGGAGGCTGAGGTGGGAGGAGCACCTGAGCCTGGAGGTTGAGGCTGCAGTGAGCTGAGATCGTGCCACTGCACTCCAGCCTGGGCAACAGTCAGACTCTGTGTTTAAAAAAAAAAAAAAAGGGCAGCCCTGCCTGCCATGAGCTGGATTTTTAATTTTATTTGGTTTTCATTTTACTTTAAATGGCCACAGGTGGTCAGCGGCTGTTCAATTCAACAGCATGACAGAGAAGAGGACCTGGAGGACGTGCTTTGGGAGGGCGCAGGGAGAGGGCACCGGGGGAGGCGGTCACGGCCGAGTGTGCGCAGAACCTGGAGGAAGGCACTGTAGGGCCTCCAGGACCCGTCCCCCGTGCTCAGAAGCAGCAGACTCCACGAAGAAAACGCGGATTGGAGATGGAGAGCACGCCGAGAAGTGGCCTCACACCCAGGGCAGCGCAGACGCCTGGTTCCTCCCGACGAGGCTGCTGGGTGGCAGAGCTTCCTCAGGGCTTCAGACCATGCAGGGTGACTGGGGCAAGGAGGGCCCTGGAACTGCCAGATCTTTTGGGGTTGGGGTTGGAGGGAATCACTCGGCCAGAGCATTTGAGAACTGCCAGAAACAGGGTATACTCTCACAGACAGCGCAGAAACCAGCCACACAGCTACTCTTTTCAGTAGTGACCCTAACAGGGAAACTGTGGGGACCACGAAATGCCCACAAACAGGCTGTGCACACACTGGGTCCACGTACGTCATGGGGCCAGTCAGCCCTTAAAAAGAAGGCACAGCCGGGTGCGGTGGCTCATGACTGTAATCCCAGCACTCAGAGGCCAACGTGGGTGGACTGCTTGATCCCAGACCAGCCTGGGCAACATGGTGAGACCCCCATTTCTACAAAAAATACCCAAATTAGCCGGGTGTGGTGGCTCATGCCTGCAGTCCCAGCTACGCGGGAGGCTGAGGTGGGAGGAGCACCTGAGCCTGGAGGTCGAGGCTGCAGTGAGCTGAGATCGTGCCATTGCACTCCAGCCTGAGTGACACAGCAAGACCTGGTCTCAACGTAAAAAAACCAAAATCTAAAATAAAAGGCGGTGGCAAGGGGTGCCAAGGTAGACGGGTGCCACGACAGCCTCTGAACAGAAGCAGTGAGCTGTGAGGCGGCGGGTCCCAGGCCACCTCACCACCGTGGACACCTGGGTGCCACCCAGATGCAGCTCCACAGCCAGCTGGGGAGAGGGAAGCCTGAGGTGAAGCGGAAGCGTCACTTTTAATGCACACGTATGGAAACTGTTGGGCACACTCACGCCCACAGACACTTCCTGTCTTTATATCCAAAAGCCCATTTGAAGTTCAATAGGAAATCAGACCCTCAGCGAGAAGCAGGGCTCAGACCGCAGGATAGGGCGCTCAGGTCACCACAGGGGACAACAAACCAGGCTGGATGTAGGCATTCATCTTAGAATCAGTGACATCAGAGGACGCCCCTCTTGACTAGCAGCCTGATGATTCCATTTGTGTTTCTGTTCAGTCCACCATCACCCTCCTCATACAGTCTACAGAAACTGTGCATGCATGTGGTGGTACGTGTGCAGGTCTGTGGGGGTATGCATGCACCTGCGTGTGTGTGTGTGTGTGTGTGTGTGGTTACACATGCCCACATCTGTGTATGTAAGTGCATGAGAGCCTGCGTGTCTGTGTGGTTACACATGTGCACATCTTTGTAAATGCATGAGTGCGTGTCTGTGAGCATGTGTGTGGTTACACATGTGCACATCTGTGTAAGTGCATGAGAGCCTGTGTGCACGCCATGCATGTCTGTGTGTGTACCATGCATGTGTGTGTTTGCATGTGCATGCCTGCATGCATCTGTACATGTGTGTACAAACCCACATGGATGTGTCTGTGTGTGTGGGTTCCCACGTCTTTGTACATCTGTACATGTGTGTAGGCATGTGTGGTGTGTGCATGTGAGTGTGGTGTGTGCATGTGCATGCCTGCATGCATCTGTATGTGTGTGGGTGTGTCTGTGAGTGCCCGAATGTCTTTGTGCATCTCTGTAACTGAGTGCCTGCATGCCTGCATGCATGTGTGTGGGGGGAGCACATGCAAGCCTGTGTGTGTGTGTGCAGCTGTGTGTGGGTGTTGTCTGTATGAATGCCCGTGTCTTTGCGCATCTGTGTAACTGAGTGCCTGCATGCATGTGTGTGTGTGTGTGGCACGTGCAAGCCTGTGTGTGTGCCTCTGTATGTGCACATGCCTCTTATGGCTGAATTGACCCCCGTCCCTGCAAGCTGGCTGGGAGATGGAGTCCCTACCTCCCAAGAAGCTGGGGGCTTTGAACCAGGCCCATGGAAAGTCAGTGTCGTCCTCAGCTTCAGTGAACTCTACATGCTCCTGTGGAGGGCAGATGTGGGCTCTAGGACTGCAGGGGCCGGGGGAGGGGAGACGTGGGCTCCAAAACTGCAGGGGCCGGGGGAGGGGAGACGTGGGCTCCAAAACTGCAGGGAGAGGGGGAGGAGAGAAAGGGCTCCAGGACTGCAGGGCAGCGGAGGAGACTCAGGACTCAGGTTCTAGAGCCACCGGCATGCCATTCCTGTGGACTAAATGGGCTCTGTCATCTCGGTGCCAATTTGCTTAGCACTGGGCTCAGTCAGTGCACAGAGAATACATTTTAGGTGTGAAATCAAGAAAATGTTTATTCATTTTTCTTTCTTTATTGGGTCATTTCTGGCAGCATAAAACATGCTATTTCTTTAATTTGGCCTGTGCAGCTCTCGTCAGCTGATGGACACATTGTTCCTTTTGCTGGAAAATCCTGTAGGGAGCTGGCTGCCTCCTGGGGCCTCTGTGACCCCCGTCCCCCCCCCAGCATTAAGTTATCTCCTGGGGCCTCTGTGACCCCCCTCCACCCCCCCCGGCATTAAGTTC
>PVKP010044627.1:0-16608 GCA_004027715.1 Plecturocebus donacophilus | reverse complement strand
AAAAAGAATCAAATAGATGCAATAAAAAAACGATAAAGAGGATATCACCACTGATCCCACAGAAATACAAACTACCATCAGAGATTACTACAAACAGCTCTACTCACATAAACCAGTAAACCAGGAAGAAATGGATAAATTCCTAGACACTTGTACTGTACCCAGACTAAACCAGGAGGAAATTGAAACCCTGAATAGACCAATAACAAGAGCTGAAATAGAGGCAGCAATCAGTAGCCTACCAACCAAAAAAAGTCCAGGTCCAGGTGGCTTCACAGCTGAGTTCTACCAGACATACAAATAGGAGCTGGTTCCATTCCTTCTGAAACTGTATCAAACAATACAAAAGCAGGGACTCCTCCCTAACTCATTTTATGAGACCAACATCATCCTGATACCAAAACCAGGCAGAGACTCAAATAAAAAAGAAAACTTCAGGCCAACATCCATGATGAACATTGAGGCAAAAATCTTGAATAAAATACTGGCAAACAGACTGCAACAGCACATCAAGAAACTTATCCATCACGATCAAGAAGGCTTCATCCCAGGGATGCAAGGCTGGTTGAACATATGCAAATCTATAAATGTAATCCACCACATAAATGGAACCAAAGACAAAAACCACATGATTATCTCAATAGGTGCAGAGAAGGCTTTCGATAAAATTCAACAGCCCTTCATGCTAAAAACTCTCAATAAACTAGGTATCGATGGAATGTATCTCAAAATAATAAAACCTATATATGACAAATCTACAGACAATATCATACTGAACGGGCAAAAGCTGGAAGAATTCCCTTTGAAATCAGGCACTAGACAAGGATGCCCTCTCTGACCACTCCTATTCAATATAGTATTGGAAGTTCTAGCCAGAGCAATCAGACAAGAAAAAGAAATAAAGGGTATTCAATTAGGAAAGGAGGAAGTCAAACTGTCTCTATTTGCAGATGACATGATTGTATATCTAGAAGACCCCATCGTCTTAGTCCAAAATCTTCTCAAACTGATAAGCAACTTCAGCAAAGTCTCAGGATACAAAATCAATGTGCAGAAATCATAAGCATTCCTATATACCAATAACAGACAAACAGAGAGCCAAATCAAGATCAAACTCCCATTCACAATTGCTACAAAGAGAATAAAATACCTAGGAATACAACTAACAAAGGATGTAAAGGACCTCTTCAAGGAGAACTACAAACCACTGCTCAATGAAGTGAGAGAGGACACAAACAGAGAAACATTCCATGCTTGTGGTAAGGAAGAATCAGTATCATGAAAATGGCCATATTGCCCAAAGTAATCTATAGATTCAACGCTATCCCCATCAAGCTACCAATGACCTTGTTCACAGAACTGGAAAAAACCACTTTAAACTTCATATGGAATCACAAAAGACCCCACATAGACAAGACAATCCTAAACAAAAAGAACAAAGCTGGAGGCATCACACAACCTGACTTCAAACTATACCACAAGGCTACAGTAATCAAAACAGCATGGTACTGGTACCAAAACAGAGACATAGACTAATGGAACAGAACAGAGACCCCAGAAGAAACACCACATATCTACAATCATCTGATCTTTTGACAAACCCACAAAAACAAGCAATGGGGAAAGGACTCCATGTTTAATAAATGGTGTTGGGAAAACTGGCTAGCAATTGTGCAGAAAGCAGAAACTGGACCCCCTACCTGTCAGCTTACACTAAAATTAACTCCAGATGGATCAAAGATTTAAACATAAAACCTAACACCATAAAAACACTAGAAGAAAACATAGGCGAAACCATCCAGGACACAGGCATAGGCAAGGACTTCATGACTAAAACACCAAAAGCAATGGCAATAAAAGCCAAGATAGACAAATAGGATCTAATTAAACTCCAGAGCTTCTATACAACAAAAGAAACCATCATTAGAGTGAATTGGCAACCAACAGAATGGGAAAAAATTTTTGCAATCTACCCATCTGACAAAGGGCTAATATCCAGAATCTACAGAGAACTAAAACAGATATAGAAGAAAAAAACAAACAACCCCATTCAAAAGTGGGCGAAGGATACGAACACTTTTCAAAAGAAGACATATATGAGGCCAAGAAACATGAAAAAGTGCTCATCATCACTGGTCATTAGAGAAATGCAAATCAAAACCACACTGAGATATCACTTCACGCCAGTTAGAATGGCGATCATTAAAAAATCTGGAGACCCAGATGCTAGAGAGGATGTGGAGAAATAGGAACACTCTTACACAGCTGGTAGAAGTGTAAATTAGTTCTACCATTGTGGAAGACAGTATGGCGATTTCTCAAGGATCTAGAAATAGAAATTCCATTTGGACCCAGCAATCCCATTACTGTGTATATACCCAAAGAACTATATACCCAAATCGTCCTACTGTAAAGACACATGCACACGTATCTTCATTGCAGCCTTGTGTACAATAGCAAAGACCTGGAACCAACCCAAATGACCATCAATGATAGACTGGACAAAGAAAATGTGGTACATATATACCATGGCATACTATGCAGCCATAAAAAACGATGAGTTCGTGTCCTTTGTAGGGACTTGGATGAATCTGGAAACCATCATTCTCAGCAAACTGACACAAGAACAGAAAGCCAAACACTGTATGTTCTCACTCATAGGTGGGTGTTGAACAACGAGAACACATAACTCAGGGAGCGGAGCATCACACGCTGGGGGCAGTTGAGGGGGGTAGGGGAGAGAGAGAGATGGGGGTGGGGAGGGAGGGGAGGGTGGGGAGGGATAACATGGGGAGAAATGCCAGATATAGTATGCACCTAAAGTAAAATAAAAATAAAAATAAATAAGGGGTATTCAATTAGGAAAACAGAAAGTCAAATTGTCTCTATTTGCAGATGACATGACTGTATATTTAGAAGATCCCATCATCTTGGCCCAAAATCTCTTTAGCAAAGTCTCAGTATACAAAATCAATGTGACAAAATCACAAGTATACCTATACACCAATAACAGACAAACAGAGAGCCAAATTACAAGTGAACCCCCATTCACAATTGCTACAAAGAGAATAAAATACCTAGGAATACAACAAAAAAAGATGTGAAGGACCTCTTCAATAACTACAAACTACTGCTCAAGGAAATCAGAGAGGACACAAACAAATGGAAAAATATTCCATGCTCATGGTTAGGAAGAATCAGTATCGTGAAAACAGCCATAATGCCCAAAGTAACTTATACATTCAATGCTATCCCCATCAAGCTACCATTGACTTTCTTCACAGAACTGGAAAAAAAAAACCTCCTTAAGTTTCATATGGAACAAAAAAGAGCACGCATAGCCAAGACAATACTAAGAAAAATGAAAAAACTCCATAAAGCTGGAGGCATCATGCTACCTGACTTCAAACTATACTACAAGTCTACAGTAACCAAAACAGCATGGTACTGGTACCAAAACAGATATATAGACCAATGGAACAGAGTTGAGGCCTCGTAAATAATACCACCCATCTATAACCATCCAATCTTTGACAAACCAGACAAAAACAAGCAATGGGGAAAGGATTCCCTATTTAATAAATGGTGTTGGGAAAACTGGCTAGCTGTATGCAGAAAGCTGAAACTGGATCCCTTCCTTATACTTTATACAAAAACTAACTCTAGATGGAGTAAAGATTTAAACATAAGACCTAATACCATAAAAACTCTAGAAGAAAACCTAGGCAATATCATTCAGGACATAGTCATGGGCAAGGACTTCATGAGTAAAACACAAACAGAAATGGCAACAAAAGCCAAAACAGACAAATGTGATCTAATTAAACTTAACAGCTTCTGCACAGCAAAAGAAACTATCATTAGAGTAAACTGGCAACCAACAGAATGGGAAAAATTTTTGCAATCTACCCATCTGACAAAGGGCTAAAATCCAGAATCCACAAAGAACTAAAACAAATTTACAAGAAAAAACATCCCCGTCAAAAAGTGGGTAAAGGATATGAACAGATGCTTCACAAAAGAAGACGATTATGCAGCCAACAAACACGAAAAAAAGCTTATCATCACTGGTCATTAGAGAAATGCAAATCAAAACCACAATGAGATACCATCTCATGCTAGGTAGAATGGCGATCATTAAAAAATCAGGAGACAATAGATGCTAGAGAGGATGTAGAGAAACAGGAATGCTTTTACACTGTTGGTGGGAGTGCAAATTAGTTTAACCATTATGGAAGACAGTGTGGCAATTCCTTAGGATCTAGAACTAAAAATACCATTTGACCCAGCAATCCCATTACTGGGTATATACCCAAAGAATTATGAATCATTCTATTATAAAGATACATGCACACATATGTTTGCTACAGCACTGTTCACAATAGCAAAGACTTGGAAACAACCCAAATGCCCATCAATGATAGACTGGATAAAGAATGTGGGCCGGGCATGGTGGCTCACGTCTATAATCCCAGCACTTTGGGAGGCCGAGGTGGGTGGATCATGAGGTCAAGAGATCGAGACCATCCTGGTCAACATGGTGAAACCCCGTCTCTACTAAAAATACAAAAATTAGCTGGGCATGGTGGCGCATGCCTGTGGTCCCAGCTACTCAGGAGGCTGTGGCAGGAGAATTGCTTGAACCCAGGAGGTGGAGGTTGCGGTGAGCTGAGATCGCACCATTGCACTCCAGCCTAGGTAACAAGAGCGAAACTCCATCTCAAAAAAAAGAAAAAAGAAAAAAAAAAGAATGTGGCACATATGTACCATGGAATACTATGCAGCCATAGAAAAGGATGAGTTCATGTCCTTTGCAGGGACATGGATAAAGCTGGAACCATCATTCTCAGCAGTTATACAAGAACAGAAAACCAAACACTGAATGTTCTGACTCATAGGTGGGTGTTGAACAATGAGAACATATGGACACAGGGAGGGAAATATCACACACCAGGGCTTGTCTTGGGCTGGGAGGCTAGGGTAGAGATAGCAGGGGTGGGGAACTAGGGGAGCGACAGCCTTAGGAGAAATACCTAATGTAGATGACAGGGTGATGGATGCAGCAAACCACCATGGCAAGTGTTACCTATGTAACAAACCTGTACGTTCTGTGCATTTATCCCAGAATTTAAAGTATAATAATAATAATAATAGAAAGCAAATTACAGACATTTACTAAAATAATCAAATATAAATGATTTCAAAACAAGTTAAAAATCTTATTTTAGATTCAATAAAAGTTAAAATATTCGCTATATTTGTTATATTGTCATATAATTCAGTAAGAATCTTTAAAAATTTTGGGTACATAGCAAGTCACTGTTTTCAAACTAATTAAAAAAATTTAAAACTAATTAAATATGCTATTAAAAAGTTTATTCTTTTTATGCCTTAAACTTCTCTTATACACAAAAGTCTCCCTCATGTCATTCTGTTAATGTATGCTCATTAAAAGTACATCATTTCTTAGATTCTAATAACCAATAAAGATAGTATTACTTAAGAAAGTTGAGCTAGCTGTTTACTGTCAAAATGGTTTTATCTGCAGAAAAGCACAAGTTTTATGCCAGATGCTGGTCAATTGTGTCTTGCTAATTTCCAAAACAAACAGAGGGAAGTGCCATGCAATTTCCATTACACACACTTCACCATTAGTATCAGGGTTTATTAGCTTGACAGTGCTCCAGAAATAATGGTTTAATTCCTCACTGAAATAAAATAATGTGCCACATAACTCAGCAATGCGAAACTTCGAAAAATGTTGTCATGTTAAATAGGGTCATATTTTTCAGTTTCCATTATGCCAAAACAAAGGCCATTTGCTGTAAAAAACTCACTCTGGATATGGAGAGTTCTCACATGGACCTCAGACTTACCTCATTGCTATGTCATATGATTCTGGATGAATACAAGTTTGGTCCAAAGGATTTGGCTTCAGTAAAACATTCACTGCAGTTTTGCTCTTCTTTTTGCCCTGCTTCTCATTTGTGACCTCAACATCTGTTAAAGATGTCATAGCAACTCCTTGAATTTGGCCTGAAGATTCAGTTTGCTGACTATGTAAAACCAGAAAAAAAAAAAAAACCACACATTAAAAAAAAAAGAGGGAAGGTTGGGGAGAAAAGTCTTCCAATTAAAATGTGCTTATTCCTCTGTCATACAAATATACAACTACAGCAACCAGATTCTGACCTTTCACTTCATAGAAAGTATCACTTATTTGTTTAAATCACTGGTAAAAGGGCTTTCTGTTACCTAAAGCCAAAAACATTCTTAACTGATTGTCTATATAATTGGCATTCTAGGAGAGAAAAGAGGAAAATAAAAGGAAATAAAATAATAATAATCTTTCTCCGAGCTAAGAAAAACAAGCTCTCAAAGAATCTATTGAGTATAGAACAGGATGAATAGAAAAAGACTGATACTTGGCCAGGCCTGGTAGCTCACGCCTGTAATCCCATCACTTTGGGAGGACAAGGCGGGGAGATCATCTAAGGTCAAGAGTTCAAGACCAGCATGGCCAACACGATGAAACTCTGTCTCTACTAAAAATACCAAAACTAGCCCAGCATGGTGGCGCACGCCTGTAGTCCCAGCTACTTGGGAGGCTGAGGCAGGAGAATCATGTGAACCTGGGAGGCAGAGGTTTCAGGGAGCTGAGATCCTGCCACTGCACTCCAGTCTGTGCAACAGAGGGAGAGACTGTCTCAAAAAAAACCAAGAATATAAATAATTTAAACATCAGATATCCGAACACGGTGGAACAGTATCTTAAAAGTTCTGAGAGAAAATGATTTTGAATCTAGAATCACATACCTAGTCAAATTCACATTCGAACAGGAGGGCAAACTGAAATCATTTGTAGGTATCTAAGTATTTAAGTATAACCCAGACGACCTCTCTAAAAAGAATTTCTTAAGGATAAACTCTAGCAAACACCAATAAATCAAAGAAAAATGATTAATATGAACTACAAGAAACAGTGGTAGGTATAGAAACCATAAATTATAATAACATATAAATATAATATATGCTCTCTGTATATCTACCTATAGATATCTCTCTATAGCTATCTATATCTGTATCTCTCTATATATGATACAGATATGATATAGAGAGATACAGAATATTATATAGATATATATGTTATTACATATATATATGTAGATATAGATATATATAGATAGAAGAGAGAGACAGGCTGAAACTAAAATCCCAAGTCATCTTATCACTGGGAAGGCTCCTGTTTCTAGCCTTCTCTAAGAGGACAGAGATACCTATTAACTTCAGAGGTCAGTCCAAAACAAATTTAAGGATGATCATCAAAAGAACAGAAGATGTACAACTCTGAAATCAGTAAGGAGAGATAAAGATGAGAAGGGAAAAAAAGGAGAGGAACAGAGAAAATTTGTTAACTAATAAATCTAATAAATAGCATAAAAGGAAAAGAATTAACAGAAAACGTGATGAAAGAAAAACACATAGGAAGAATAAGCCCAAACACATAAATAAAATACAACAAATATGAATGTATTAATATCAGATTGAGTAAAACCATGAAATCTAGCTATATGTTTCCAAGAGCCACATCAAAAATTAAATGTCATAGAAAGTATAAAAATTAAATAAAATACCAGGCATATTTTGAAAAGGCAAATATACTAACATTGCTAGCAAATAACTTTCAAAACAAAAATCATTAAATATATGAACTATTCAGAAGATGTAACAGTCACAAATCTTGAAGTATCTAATTATCAGCTGGAAAAATACAGGCTTTAAAACAAGCTGAATGTTCATCAATAAGACACTGATTAGACTAAATTATAGCCCATTCATACAATTAAATATTGTGCAGATAATATAAAGAATAGAAAATAGAAATTTATATGTAATGATTTGGAAAGAGACATAGAAGACTGAAACAAGTAAGGCTAATTTCAAATCGTTTTAGAGCCTGATCCCTTGGTATACATTTTTGAAATAATAAGCATATACATACAAGGTTACATAACTGTAAATTTACTTTCTGGAAGCAACATCTAAGAAATTTTTTCAAGTGAGACTTGTGTGGCATCTTTTACTTTTTGTTCTTATTTTATCCTGTGTGATTTTTGGTGTTTTTGTTGTTGTTGTTTTTGAGATAGATACCCAGGCTGGAGTACAGTGGTATGATCTCGGCTCACTGCAACCTCTACCTCCTGAATTCAAGTGATTCTCCTGCCTCAGCCTCCTGGGTAGCTGGGATTACAGATGAGAGCCACCACATTCAGCTAAGTTTTCTATTTTTAGTGGGACGGGGTTTTGCCATGTCGGCCAGGCTGGTCACGAATTCCTGACCTCAGGTGATGCACTGCACCCGGCCTATGAGTTTTGTAACCAAGTGTTCAAAGAACATATAAACTAACAAAAACAGGATCATTTTATCTTCAATTTTTATCAATTCTGGCGTCTAGGTTTCATGATCTATTTAGAAAGAATTTCTATCACTATGCAAGATTTCCCCATGTTTTCTTCTGGTACTTTTACAGTTTTACTTTTTTTTGACATTTAAGTTTATGATAAATCTCTAATTTATTTGGGTATAGGAGTGAGTAGGGGGACTACAGCTTCCTTTACACATTCTGAATTACTACCAGTTGTCATAATATCATTTATTAGATAATTATTCAATTTTTCTCTACCATTTGAAATGTCACCTTTACTATAAACTAAATTCTAACTATGTTTTGGTGGATTTCAGACCTTATTCTGTGCTATTTCTACATCAACAACAAACTGTTTAATTATCACAGTTTTATAATGTATTCTAGTGAAGCTTCATCAGTCTTTTCCAAAATAAAGGTTATCTTCCATATGACCTCTATTATAATTTTGTCAAAAGAAAAAAATACATAAGAATTAACCAGGTAGTCCCAAAGTAGCAAATACGTAAAAGCTATTCTTTCATGATTATACCATGCTAAGAAGTTTATCTAACAAGCTTTTATGTTTTCGGGCTTAGAAAGTAAGGAAATTTAGCTCTTGATCCACACAACTGATAATTAATGCCTGGTCCATTTTCAGTGTGGAGGGAGTGGGAAAACACACCTATGCTTAGGGAATAGCTACGGCAATATAAAGTAGTCATTTTGAAGTCACAATTGTCACCTTATCTTGTGCCAGTCCTTCCCATTTGCTATGCTCTAATTGTGCAGGCCTTCGCCTCATTTCCTGAATACACAAAAGTTGGTCCTGCCTTAGGACTGTGCACACTTAGTGTTCACTTTGCCTGGAATGCTTTCCTTCTGATCCTTGGAAGGCTGGTTCCTTCATTTCATTCAAAACTCTGGTGAAATAAATTTTTAAAAAATAATGACTCTAAAGTAGTTGTATTACTCCCCTAAGACAGTGTCACATATCCCTGCTTTAATTTTTATAGCACTTCTTGCCTTCTGAAACTTCTGATTTTACTAGTTTGCTTACTGTCTGTATCACACATTAAAATACATCTCCATGAGAATGCAGAATTTGCTGACTTGCTCACTGCTGTATTCCCAATGCCTAGCAAAGGACAGGCACTCAACACTTACTGAATGAAGGCATGAACAATGGACACTTAGAATTTACAGTAATCAGTAGCAGTCTGGGTAACAATAACAAGAGAGGAGGTTGACAGAAGAATCAAAGTTTATGCTTATAATCACCTGCAAAATGTTCGGATATAATCCTGGTTGATTCTGATGAAGCCAGCACACTGCTGGAAGGATTTCGGACCCAGCCCCTTCACTTTCTTCAGCTGTTCTCGGTTGATAAAGGGTCCATTTTTCTCTCGCCATTCAATAATATTTTTGGCTCTGTTGGCATTGAGTCCTGCAATATGCCTAAAAAAAAAATAGCAAACTAAAAAAAACAAAGATCTCATCTGAAAAGAGAATGATGTAAAACATTTGGATTATAAAAACAACTGCAATGACATATCCTCATATGTCTAAGTTAAATTAATCCAAAAGGGAGTTAAATTAAAAAAAATACAAAGAGAGAAAAAGAGTTGTCCCAGAGGAAAGAAGGACAACAGAATAAATAAAAAAATAAAGACAAAACCAATAGCTGTCATAAAGTTGTTGGTAAGCTGGCTAACCCTGATGCAAGAAAAAAATGTTCTTTAGAGTTTTTCTATACTATTCACATTCCTTATGTTCTGGATAAGGTAATAATTTTGCCCATTTTTTTTCCATGTACATACAAAGTGAGTCAGAGGTTATAACCACTTCAATTGTGTTGTACTACCTTTTTTGTGTGTTAGCCTGTTCTTAGTAATATAGAGCTGAACTATAGAAAGGTCCTTATCTATAATTGTCATGGTTAGTATAAATTATATATAAATACTATATCATTAGGTAGTTTGCTTGGTATTAAAAGATTATTTCAGAAAATTTCTATCCTACTATGAAATTCCATATGTAAAATTATGAAATGTTTGTAGCTGTGTTAGAAAATCAACATCTTAAAATGTAAGGGATAGTTTCTGCTATATCCGTTTTAGCAAAAAAGGTCCAGATCAGGAAATTTCATGCTGCATTAGCAGACTTGTGTAATAAATGCAAAACTATGAACAAAATAGCAGCTCTTCTAAAACCACGGGGGAAAAAAGAGTATATAACATGTGATTATAATACGATAAAAAATTTTGACAGGTTTCTTGGGGAATCAGGGTAAAAATATGGTAAACATACCTTGAACCCTCAGAATTTATCTTTTGGTTACTGCCAGGTTTGACAGATGCATGTAAAAGACTGAACTAGTAAAAAATCTCTGTTCTCATTTGGTAGGAAACAGCTCTTTCCCATGTTAACCTTATTTAAATTCTATTAGCAACACTAATGCACTCAATGGTTACCATATGCTTTCCACTTTAGACCTGGAATATTAAAAATGATAATGTGAACTGTTGTAATTCTTTTCTTAAATGTCTTCCCCTGATTATTTAAAGCAATGTATAAACCCATAGATGTTCTATACTTTACAACTTTATACACGTGTTCCCTTGTCCTAGCCAAGTTTGGACTGGATAGCCAGTTAAACTCAAGATTCTGTGATCTTTAGCCACAGACTTGTCTCACCTTAACAGAACTTCTGAACAGATGTTAATATCCACTCCCACAAAGCTGACACATTCTTCTACAACGCTGTCCAGTGTGGCCTTGAGTAAAGTCTGGGATACATCATGCTGAAAAGACAAAGATCAAATACCAATCAAAAGTGATGGAGATATAGTTCTTGGACTATTCCCTTACTCTGCCTGTATTACTGGTAGTTAACTAACACACACCATTGTAAATTTCTTCATTCCTCTTAAACACACTGTTAGCAGATATAATTAAGCTGAAGTCAAGGCATCTGCAGTTTCTTCTCTTTAAGCTATGCACATACCTAACTTGAATATAACAGTACCAGTATTTTTCCCTTGCCTGAAATTCTGCCTAAAGCAATGGTTCTCAAACTTTAGCTTGCACTAAAATCACCTGTATGGCTTGTTAACACACCCACATCCAGATTTCTGATTCAGTAGGTGTAGGGTGGGGCCTAAGAATTTCATTTTAACAAGTTCCTGAATAATACTGTGGCTGCTGGATCACAATGAGACATAGTCTCTATCATTTATGCATGGCCTTACAGTGTTATGGAGAGGAAAACATAAGTTATAATAGGAAGCAGTACAATAATAGTAACTTAGAGAGTAAATCAAACTCATTTTCATCAAATTGAAGATAGTACTATTTATATAAAGCACCATTATTTTATATACCACTAAGGAAGAAAATAGTCAATTAAACCATGACACATGCTTTCTTATTGCTTAAAATTTTTATTTATTTTTTAAACATTGAAATAGCCCCTTAGACTTATTTACAAACTGTAAGAACCACATATCATGTACAAATAAGAAAAATATAAGCAATCTAAACTGGTTGAGGTATTTCTAAAAATTTCTTCACATTCAGTGTTCAATTCTTCTGATCAGTTTTATATTCAGAGTCATAGGTGTTAAGGTTTTCCATGCAGTATTGTCTTTTACGCTATCAAGATCCTTGATAATGTAGCATTTCTTAAGAGAGCAATCCTCTATTGTCTCTGGGACTTTCTTTCAAGCTTCAGATGCTCATTCTTAACAAGCTTGGAAGGTAGTAGCACTATCTTAATCTTAACAGAGGGTATTAACAGAAGAGATTTTGGACAGCAACAAACCTCCTATTCTTTTCTGAAAGGTCCTTAAATGGTTTATTATTCAATGGCTTGTTAAGTAAAACAGTGAAAGCTATGCAGTTCAGTTATGTTGCTAGGATTAGCAACCAAGTTCATGCAGAAATTGCACCACGATTTACCATAGGGACAGCAGCAACTGTAGGACACCATGAACTGTAAGCTGTATTCTGATTTCAGAGATGTTAAAATGTCAGAAAATGTGCATTTACAACTGGTGAAATGCAATATTTTAAAGTATTTGTTGACTAATTGAAGCTAGGTTACAACAATGAATACATTTGATGTTACTCATGATTCTAAAACTAATGATCTCTGGGTCAGCAGATTTCTCTTTACCATACATTAAGGAAAACAAGGAATATAACATAGTAGAGCCCCCAGGTATTGTGATTACATTATTACCATTTAATAACAGCAGAAGTTTTTTTTTCTGGAAGACTAAAGGGTACAGGAGTACTTCTGTATTTCAGAGATAACTTATTGGTAACTAGCCAGGCCACAGCTAAAAATTTTAGATGTCATTTTAAAAATCTAATAAGCAAGTATCACCATGAAAAAGATAAGGTAAAATCTAAGCTCTTATCAAGAACTTGGTTACTCTTGAGCTACAGCTTTTAAGAAGCTAGTCTTGTCTAAGCAGATGAAAAGCAGCAAAATGAAAAGCAAACTTTTTAAAATGAGCAGGTAGGAGACAGTATGACAATGTAAAGGCAAGCACAATGACAGCAACAAGAAAAATATCTGAGGAAAAACTCAAAGCTACAAACAAACTGGAAAAAGGAAGAGTAACAGTTGGGAGCCATTAGACTAAGGGAAACAAGTTGATACAGTACTTCAAAGCATACCAGTTGTTTAGGACAGTTAAATGAGTAAGCTACAGTCTCTGCAGCAGATTATCTTGGTTGCCTAGCCTACCTCTAGTTGTCAACCCCCTTTTCCTCCTTTCAAACAGAAGCCTGATCGTGTGTAAAGCATTTATTCCACTTCTGTAAGGCCATACGCTTTGGGAAAGCTGGTCCCACCTCCAGCAGACAAGGCTGACTGGTTAAAACTCATGTTTTTCAAACTGAGGGTTATGATCAATTAATAGATTATAACATTAATTCAGTGACTTGCTACCAGCATAAAAAAATAAAGGAATAGAATAGACCACACAGAGCATATTGCACATACACTTAACATCAAATGAATGACGGAATGAACAATGCAGCCAACTGAGACTATCATGTAAGAGAAATATAAACTGGCCATGAATAGGTATTTGGTTCACTGACATCTCATTTGATCTTCTGACACGGATGGTCAATTTGATGATTAATGAAGAGGTTAAAGAGTATATAACTCAGCAGAGTTATAAAGCAAAGTATGTGAGAAGTTTATCTATTGGCAAAGTGCTGATTCTTTCAACCAAGTTTAGTTTCAAACTTTCAGTATATTTTTCAGAAAGAATAGTATTGAGTATAACATTTTTCAAATTCTCAGCAATGGTAGTATTTTAACTGATTTGGTACAAGCAGCCCTTAAAACGAATCACTCTATAACTTAGAAGAAAAAAGGATAGTAAAGTAAAACCTACAAAGGCAAGCTCAACACCAGATTTGGAAGTGTTGATAGTGACAAAACTGAGAGAAAATGGTGACTCCAATCAGTAATCTCTGACTTGACTTGAGCCACGTTTTATATAGAAAATAATAACCATAAGACTTTAAAATAAGCTTGATTTAAAACACGGTTTTATAAATGTGCAAAACAATAAAAATGATGGACACCAGATGTATTGTTGGTAATGATATTCTTGCAGATGACAGTGTTAAAACTTCAAAATTAAAAAACAAAATTACTTGGAACACCTCTACCACAGGGCTAAAATGAAAATGATGGAAAATACCAAATACTGGTGTGAATGTGGAGCAACTGGAATGCTCAAATGATAAGTGCATTGTAGGTCAGATATGCAAGGCAAGGCAGTTTTATGGAGAATTTATTTTATATGGTTTAAATGTAACTTCACACAAAACTAAACTAGATATGTTTACACAATGCAAAAACGCATTCCTGTTCTATATACATTAAACTAGATATAAGGTAAGAGAATAAAAAGTGGACAAATTACTAGGAACAACAAAATTGCCAAAACTGACTCAAGAAGAAACACAAAATCTGAACAAACCTTTAAGTACAGTCAATAAGTAATCAAAAATCTCCCAACAAAGAAAGGTTCAGAACCAGACAGTTTTACTGGTGAATTCTACCAAAGATTTCAAGAAGAACTAATACCAATCCTTCTCAAACTCTTTCAAAAAACAGAAGAGGAGCCAACACTTCTAATCTATTCTATGAGGCCAGCATTACCCTGATACCAAAGCCAAAGATACCACAAGAAAAAACTACAGACTAATATTTCCTATGAATATCAGTTCAAAAATCCTCAACAAAATACTAATAAACTAAATCAAACAGACTATTAAAAGGACTGACATATGTGACATACATATAATGTATTCGATATGTATGAACTTAAGAACCAGATTCACATTGTTTCATTTTAAAACAATCCCTCTTGACATTTTTAAACTTTCAATTTTGAAATAATTTCAAATTTAGAAAAGACATGTAAGAATAGTAAGACAAAAACAACTTTATTATCCATCCTTCGCACAAATACTTCAGTGTATATTTCCAAATAACACACCCATAATTATTAAAATTAGAAAGCTTATTGATGTAATAATATTACCTAACATTGAACCCACGCCAAATTTCATCAATTTTCCCAATTTTTCTTTATGGCATTTTCTCCCCAATCCAAAATTCAACCCAGGATGACATACTGCATTTAGTTGCCTCATATTCTGTGCTAGGCAGCTTCCAAGATGGTTCTCAATCATCCTAAAATCCTGGTATTGATGCACTTGTGTAATCCCCTCCACCCCCCAACTAAGTACAGAATTCATTGATGGATCTCATCTGAATAAATTATTATTAAGATTATTTTACCACTCACAATGACCTGTTTGTGTGAAAAGGTATTTTCAATCTTGATCAAAATTCAAAAAAACTAGCTCAACCACATAACATATATGCTCACGGCATTGTCTTCATGTATTCCAGGCTGAAAAAAATTCATGAACAGCCTATATCTACACATCAACTTAAATCTGTTCTAATTTTTGTATTTAGGTATTCTTAAATTGAGGCAGTAATTAATAGCCTACCAACCAAAAAAGGCCCAGGACGAGACAGATTCACAGCTGAATTCTAGCAGAGGTACAAAGAGGAGCTGATATGATTCATTCTGAAACTATTCCAAACAACAGAAAAGAAGGACTCCTCCCTAACTCATTTTATGAGGCCAGCATCATCCTGATACCAAAATCTGGCAGAGAAATCAGAAAAAAAAGGAAAATTTCAGGCTAACATCCCTGATGAACATTGATGTGAAAATCCTCAATATCACAGTGGCAAACCAAACCCAGTAGCACATCAAAAAGTTTATCCACCACGATCAAGTCAGCTTCATCCCAAGGATGAAAGGCTGGTTCAGCTTCAACATATGCAAATCTATAAACGTAATCCATGACATAAACAGAATCAATGACCAAAACCACATGATTATCTCAATAGATGCAGAAAAGGCATTCGATAACATTCAACAGCACTTCATGCTAAAAACTCTCAATAAACTAGGTATTGATGGAACGTATCTCAAAATAATAACAGCTATTTATGACAAATCCACAGCCAGTATCAAACTGAATGGGCAAAAACTGTAAGCATTCCCTTTGAAAACCGGCAGAAGACAAGGATGCCCTCTCACCACTGCTATTGAACATAGTTATTGAAATTTCTGGCCAGATCAGGCAAGAGAAAGAAATAAAGGTATTCAAATAGGAAGAGAGGAAGTCAAATTGTCTGTTTGCAGATGACATGATTGTATATTTAGAAAACCCCATTGTTTCAGCCCAAAATCTCCTTAAGCTGATAAGCAACTTCAGCAAAGTCTCAGAATACAAAATCAATGTGGTAAAATCACAAGCACTCCTATACACCAATAACAGACAAACAGACAGCCAAATCATGAGTGAACTCCCATTCACAATTGCTACAAAGAAAATAAAATACCTAAGAATACAACTTACAAGGGATGTGAAGGACTTCTTCAAGGAGAACTACAAACCACTGCTCAAGGAAGTAAGAAAGGACACAAACAAATGGAAAAACATTCCATGCTCATGGGTAGGAAGAATTGATATTGTGAAAATGACCATACTGCCCAAAGTAATTTATAGATTCAATGCTATCCTCATCAGGCTGTTATTGACTTTCTTCACAAAATTAGAAAAAACTACTTTAAATTTCATA
>PVKP010044626.1:0-16608 GCA_004027715.1 Plecturocebus donacophilus | reverse complement strand
CTGTCCCTCCCCTATTTCCCCCCAACAGACCCCAGTGTGTAGTGTTCCCCTCCCTGTGTCCATGTGTTCTCATTGTTCAACACCCACCTATGAGTGAGAACATGTGGTGTTTGATTTTGTGTTCTCGTGTCAGTTTGCTGAGAATGATGGTTTCCAGGTTCATCCATGTCCCTACGAAGGACACAAACTCATCATTTTTAATGGCTGCATAATATTCCATGGTGTATATGTGCCACATCTTCCCTGTCCAGTCTATCATTGATGGGCATTTGGGTTGTTTCCAGGTCTTTGCTATTGTAAACTGTGCTGCAAATGATCCATAGTTGGTTGAATCCACCCATGTAGAACCTGTGGATACAGAGGGCCAACTCTATTGGACAATGTGAAAGCAGCTCTCTCACCCATTTCCTACCTATAGAAAGTTGGGAGCCTAGAGCTCTCTTCTCCATCTCAAAGTCAGTCTCTTAATCTAGCAACACTTTTGCAAACATAGTTCTCTCAAAAACCCATTGGTTTTCGATGCAGTTAATTTCAGACAATTCCATGTGCCGAAAGCCACACTTGCAATTCTTTGTGAGGCACGTCTCTTTCTCTCTAAACTTAATTACTAAGTACTTCAGGTACATCAGGCATCAGTGAGCCCATTTACTGGGCCACTTAAAAGTTGTTATGTCCAGGGGAAAGTACTACTGTTAGTTTTGTTGTAATGAGCCTGTGCTTGGATTTTGTCATTTTTCTGAGGTTATTTTTGTAGGTCTTTCAAATACAAAGTATTTTTCAATCAGTAAAATATAACTGATTGAAAATGAGAAACAGCTTTATTTATCAACTTGACAGCTTCTGGAATTTTTAGGCTTGCTACATTCCCTATCAATTTTGCTTGAAAACTGCCCAATTCTTTTCTGAACTTATCTCTTGTGGTAATTTTTCAAATGCTGAGAATTGCAGCCTGTTCACATTATCAACATTCTGATTCAGAATCTCCTTGCCCAGTGCCACAATTTCATTAGATAACACTTTTTGCCTCCTTGGTCATCAAAAGTGATAGTTTAGCCAGAATATTTCACTGTCCCATGGTGTTACAGTAGGTAGCCAGGGAGACACGAGTAGGGCAGAAGAGGGCCACCTACCAGGAATGTCAGGTGACCGTCAGGTGATGGTCAGGCCATTGTTAACCATCTCTCTAAAATAATTGGTTACAGATGGTGCCAGGAAAAGGCAGTCTCCCAATAGATAAAAATACCTGAAAATGGTGACCAATAGCTTCCCAATAAGATATCAGGAGTTGGGTGAGTGGGCTCAAGCATGCACACTAAGAGGCAAAATGGCAGAGTTTAATGGGTAATGACCTTCTAGGAACACTTGATTGGTAAGGGAAGAACACCTTAAGTAAGCGTGCATACAACTCCAATAAATATACTGCATGCTCACCTCCCAAGTGCTGGCAGGCCACTGTGCATGCAGACAACCCACCCCAAGGGAAGAATCAGGAAGAAAGGGATGCAAGACCCCAGAAGTATGCTAATATGTATAAGGCCCCAAGTTAAAGTCCAACCATGTCCTTGAACTCTCAAGTCACCTGCTTGGTCCTCTTCCAAGTGTACTTTACTTCTTTTTGCTCCTATGCTAAAGCTTTTTAATAAACTTTCCCTCCTGCTCTAAAACCTGCCTTGGTTTCTCCCTCTGCCTTATGCCCCTCAGTCGCATTCTCTCTTTTGAGGAGGCAAGAATTGAGGTTGCTGAAGATCCGTACCAATTCACCACTGCTAACCACTGTCTTGTTTTCCAGACTCCTGTAACATTCTGCCTTCTCTAAAGGGAGGTATTGCAAAGTCCAGACAAAGGACTTGATTGCAGAATCCTATAATGGAGACGAAGTAAAAAATTGAGGAGAATAATTTACCACACTGATATAAATCAAAGCAAAAAATGAAACTCAAAGAAACAGTATTAACTTAATGTGACACTGTTGTCTTTTACTTATATCAAATCATAGCTCAAAATATGAATATGATGCATGTTATCTGGGATACAACTTCACTACCATGTACCAGATAATGACTAAAATATCTTAGCACTGTTCTGGATTTGAACTCCTGCAAAGCCATCATTGATTTAATATACAATGAGGTTGTCTTGATCAAAAGATCTCATACTTTATGATACGAATGTATATGCATGTCATTTACATGCATATACCTTTGTACCTTTCTCATTAGCATACTTCAGTTAAAGTAGCACAATGGACTACTTTGTGTGGCACTCTCATTATAAATGTTGATTATAAAATAATCTTTCTAATGATTCAGAATATGCTCATGTTAACACATTCATAGTATTTCTGACATGAAACACAAGCATTTTTCAATCTTACCACTCATGTACTACTGAGAATATGGTCTGTAGATCCCTAAGCTGAGAACATTGATCTGTAAGGTTATTGGGGGTTTTAAATGACATGACATTGTTTAAAGAGCTTAGCACAATACTTGAGTAAGTGCTCAATAACTTTTAGTTTCCTTCCCTTCCCTTTTCACTTTATAGATTAGAGTTTCGTAGTCCACTGTGAGCATTAATTTGTCCAGCTCTGCCTTCAGGTGGAACATCTGTATAAATCCAGCTTTGTGAGTATTTTTAAACTGAGAGATTTTCCATCTGTTTTGGAATTATAGCAGCCCACATTAGCCTCACTTGAGCTCTTAATGATATATGTGTGATGGAAACAAGACGTTTTAATATGTAAGTATTCATAGCCTCCTTCATTCCTGTCTGTGCAGATTCTACCCCTCCCCCACAGTCTTAAGAATTATTTCTTTGCCAGTGTAGTTCTTGGTATTTTTGTAATGCAAAACTAGAAGGCAGGGAGAGCAGCCGGGCCAGAGATACATGAAGAAAAGAGAAAGGATTTTTGCTTTCTGGGTCAGCCCTGGGTTCTCTATTGTGCAGAATCCAGGTAATGAGCAAAGCAGAAATGAAACTATAAAAAGAAGCCTAATTCTAAATTGATATAAATAAGAAAGGGTTTGAGGTGGGGGCAGGAGGAAGAAGACATAAAAGCCATGCTGGATTGACATTGAGAGAATTTGGGAAGTTTGAGGAGAGTCTGCAACAAATATAGAGCTTGAAGGAAGTGTGGAAGAGAGATGATATTTCTAAAAGTATTGCTGTGTGTTATAACACAGATCCCCTTTAATACTGAGAAATACACACAAAATATTAAAATTCCTTCTAAGTTACTGTTATGGTTTGAGTGTTTGTACCCTCCCAAACTCATGTCAAAATTTAATTCCTATTGTAACAGTATTAAGAGTGTGACCTTTAAAAGGTGATGGGGGTTCTGCCCTCATGAACGGATGGATTAATGGAATTTTCTTAGAAGTGAGCTTTTATAAAAGGATGAATATGTCTTCTCTGGTTCTAATGCTCTTTAGTTCTCTATGTGTATGTCTCTCTTTCCCATGTGATGCCTTCTGCCATTTTATGACACAGCAAGAAAGCCCTTGCCAGATGCCACTCCATCTTGGACTTCTCAGACTCTGAAACCATGAACCAATAAATTTCTGTTCATTATAAATTACTCAGTCTGTGCTATTCAACTATAACAGCACAAAATAGACTAAGTTACTTTTGGCTGCTGAAGTCTAGATTTCCTCATATGAGACAGTGTGCTAAGACTGATTCTTATGAACAACTCCTCTACACACACACACACACATACACTTGCTCACTTCACACACACACTCTTGGTATTTGGGTTATATAGAGTCCTTCCTAACTAAACAGCATCAGGATTACATATTTATTACTATTTAAATTTTGACAAAATTACTAGGTTCATTTTCTGGAGTGTGTTCTGTGTATTTAGTTTAAGATTTTCATATGAACATTCTTTCCATGAATTGAAAGTTAGTAATATTTATATCCTTTGTGTTTCACTGTTTGTCAGACTTCAAAATGCATTTGAAACTTTTAGGCAAGGATACTTTACACACACATGTAGAGTCACATGGTGTTGAAGATAGCTAATTGATCCTCAGTCCCTCCTCCCTCTATCCCACATAGCTAGAGACTGCGTTCTCAGCCTCTCTTGCAGCTAGTTGGCCATTGGACTAGTTTTATACCAGTGAAAACTGAGCAGAAGTGATCGTGCAAGTTTTGCAGCAGGTGTTCAAGAGAAAATTGCTCACTCTCTGGATTCATTTATTATCCTTTTCTGGCAGGCTAAATTGTGTATAAGAACCTGCATCAGTTTCAACCATTTGAATGAGAACAATGCTGTAGGAGCAATAACATAGAAGGAACCCAGGTCCTGACACAATCTTTTGTCCATCCAAGCTGGTTAACCACTTCCCTCCAAACTGTATGAGAGAGGTACATTTCTATTATGTTTGAATTGTAGAAGTATCTGTTATTGCAGTTTAGCCTACACCATAATCAATACACCTAGAAAATGTTGCTTTCAATGCAACAAAACCAAAAATACACCAGTGGGACTTAATTGAACTAAAAAAGCTTCTGCAAAGAAATAATCCACAGAGTAAACAGAAAACCTGTAGAATAGGAGAAAATATTTGCAAATTATGCCTCTGCAAATAAACACTAATATCCAGAATCTAGAAGAAACTCAACTCAACCATAACAATGACAACAACAAATAACCCCATTAAAAAGGGGGCAAAAAACCATGAACAGACATTTCTCAAAAGATAAGATATACAAGGAGCCAACAAACATTTAAAAACTTGATCAACATCACTAATCGTCAGAGAAATGCAAATTAAAACCACAAGATACCATCTTAACACCAGTCAGAATGGCTATTATTAAAAAGTCAAAAAACAACAGATGTTGGTGTGGATGCAGAGAAATTGCATTCACAATTTGCAATTGGAAGAAATGTAAACTTCCATTTACATGGAAGCTTCTATGGAAAATGGCATGGAGATTGCTCAAAGAACTAAAAGTAGAACTACCATTCAACCCTGCAATTCCACTACTGAATATCTATCCGAAGTAAGAGAAACGATTATATTAAAAGACACCTGCATTCGTATGCTTATTACAGCACCATTTACAATAGCAAAGGCATGGGATCAACCTAAGTGTTCATCGATGGATGACTGGATAAAAAAAATATATATACATACACCATGGAATACTATGCAGCCATAAAAAGAGAATAAAATCATGCCTTTTGCTGCAACATGGTTGGAGCAGGAGACCATTATCCTAAGTGAAATAACTCAGAAACAGAAAACCAAATAATGCATGTTCTCACTTATAAGTGAGAGCTCAACAGTGTGCACACATGGACATAAAAATGGAAACAATAGACACTAATAATAGTGAGATTTGGGCTCAAACCTCACCACTACTCAATATACACAGGTAACAAACCTGCACGTGTACCTCCCGAATCTAAAATAAATTTTTTAAAAAGAAAATGTTGCTTTCAATGTAAGGAGTTATTGACTAATGAATAATATAATGTATATACTATTCTCTGCATTATGTAAAAAAAAAATCATTGGAGATCATGTTTGGAAATTACTATTCACTGATAGAAAAATTAATCTCTTTCTTTACTGTTATGTTGTGATTACAGTTTAGATATTCAAAGCTAGAGCAAACAAGAGTTACTAGAGCAATTAGAGTAAATTAGCTGGTAGATGCACTATGTTATAGCAGTTTTTCACTTACTTATTTTAAAAAATGGAAATTTTTTTAGCTTCTAGTCCAGCATATGCAGAGCTCGGATATCATCTCTCTCGGGAAAATAAGCTCAACGAACTGAAAACCAGCAACTCTTCTTATATCCATCGGAGAACTGAGATCATAGGGCAAAAACACTGCCCCCAAAATTGGAGAGAAGGACAGGTGGATGCAGAGAATTCCATCATACAAGGGAGAAAATTCAAGCAGAAACCTCCGTGGGCACCAGAACCAGGGTAGGAAAGACTAAGTGTTAACTGACAAATTGCTGGAGGCTCGGTCTGGACAAGTTTGAGAATTAAAAACTCCTGGGGACCTGGTGTTAGAGGGAATGGGGAGCACTTTCACGAATTTTACCTCTAACAGCACTCAAGGTTCTCACAATTAACATCTCGGAAAAATCCCCTCCTGTTTCCAGCAGGGTGTGAGGAAAGTAGCCATTGTGGAACAACACAGAGAGCATTCTATTCTCCTTACAAAGACTGCCCCAAAGAGAAACTACTTTGTGAGAGCCTAACCTACAGAGATTTTACTAGAGCCCAATTGATGTAGAGGAAGAGAAATCTCCAACTCCAGCCCCATCTAGCCTTCCTGTCTAACCACAGTGTGGTAGAGGGGCCGTGGGGGGGACCTGAGAAGCACTTGTGAAGTTCGCAGCCCAGGGACACAGGCTCATTAAAAGACTGAGACCTCCTCTTAGGACTAGAGGAAGCCTCCGCTCTTGACTCCTTATCTGCACATCAGTCGGGCTCCTGTAGCACACAGGGGAACACAAAGGAAAGAAGTGTGAGTGAGTCTCATATGATATTTTAAGTGTAAGTCTCTAAGGGAAACCTAGAAAATACTGAGCCCTTACTATATACCAGGCAATAGCTTATTTGCCAAAGATACAGTGGTGTTAAACAAAAGCTGTCCTCTCATCGAGTGTATGTGGTAATGGAGGAAAAACACCATAAACAACACAATTTCAATTAGAGGTAAGTGGTATTGCAGAGACTAAGAGGAAGAAAGGACTCACCAGGCACAGTGGCTCACGCCTGGAATTCCAGTGCTTTGGGAGGCTGAGGTGGAAGGATTGCTTGAGGCCTGGAGTTCAAAACCAGCCTTGGCAGCATAGTGAGACTCCATCTCTATGCTTTGGGGATTTGGAGGAGGGCCGCAAATGTAACTATAAGTTTAAAATAGAAACTTTGAAGAAAAGTTAACAGCTTCTAAAATTAAAATACTCAAAAGAAAAGTAAAAACAATTTCTAAACTTTTTCAAAGAATGATTCCCAACTGTTTAAATTTCTAGAATCAACCACACACACACAAAAGGAGTCTTACATAAAGCACAAGAATTTTAGAAAAGACGTAAAATTAATAATGAAATATATCCTTTTGGGGAATATTTTTAAATATACTGGGTAGAATTCCATGATGGCTTAATTATGGCTTTGACTAAATGTGGAAAGATAGATTCTATTGACTTCTCAAGGTCTTTTTTCAATGCATAGTCTCTGTATAAACAGTATTTACTATAAATAAAATTTCATTGTGAAAATCAACCTAAGCACATTGTACTTTATACCATTTCATTTTCTAAACTTTGGCTGAAATATTCAGAAATATTGGCAACTATGTTACTTCTTTGGAAGAAAAATTAGGTAGTGAGATTCTTGGGCCCTTTTATGCTGGGAGTTTTAAAGAATTTAGTACATTCCTGAGAACTCTTAGAATTCACATCCTATGTATTTAAAAAATTATTTTCCTGCCAGTTTGGCATATCAACTCATACCTGAATTAAAGGTCTGTTTAGATGTCTAGGTCAAGAACAGGAAGATTCATAAGAGATCTGTTGCTTGAATCCTGTGTGGTTTCCTATCTGGCAATTTTAAGGACCAGTTGTAGGGACCATCTATCCTACCTTGCCAAACACTCAGGGCTCACTGGGACACAGGATTTTCAGTGCTAAAATTGAGATAGTTGGTCACCCAATAATTTAATAATATATTTTTCAGAGTATGTGTGTATCTGCGTGTGTGTTAGTGAGTGGGTATGGGGTGTGTGTGCTTCGGTGTGTGTCTGTGTGGAGTATGCACACAGTGTGTGTGTGTGTGGGTGTGTGTGTGTGTGTGTAGATGTATGTACAAGCATGTGAGTTCAGATACAGTTATTGTTATTTTTATTTTCTGTGTGTTTAACTTCCTTTTAGAGGATAATGACAAAACATAATGCTTTTTCCAATCTATGTGCTATGTGTGAAAGTAAGCCAGTAATTAGCTATTTATCAACTCATCTCTAAGAAAAGAAAAGAAAAAGTTAGATATTTGCATTTTAAGTAAAGAAGAAAAATCCTCAAAATAGAGACATCTCGTCTTGACGATGGTATAGGTAACAGTTTTTAAAATGGTATTTCCCTTCTAGTCTTAATAAACCCATATTTTAGGAGTGAATTCATCTTTAATTATGCAAGGCTGATAGACAGAACCTTATATACTGCAATTAGAAGAGGACAGTCTCCGGGCTAAGTGGCTCATCATGTGTAACAAAAGAAATTTTCACTTTCTTGTCAATTTGTTTTTTTTAAAGGTTCATAAAACTGTGAAATTGGCTGTATGTGTTTCTTTTAAATGAAAAGACACTTCAGTGTAAAAACAACCGACGCTGAGTCGTTAAAGTTATAATTTCTTAGATCCAAAATGTTGTCAGGATGAAGTGGCAGTTTTTACAAAGCCAATCAACTCTGTGATTTTCTTAGTTGGAAACAATGAAAATCTCAACTGAATAATGATACTCAAAAAGGAGAAAGCCCCCCCACCAATATACATTTGAGGCAGTTACTACTTAAGCTCCTTATTCTAAAAACATGTATCTAATGGAAAAACATTAACATTTATCCTGCTTTTCCAGTAAGACTATATTTCAGGGTAACAAAAAAAAAAACCCACTTGATAAGACAAAGTTTATTTTATAAAAGAATACCACCTACAAAGAAAAATAAAAAACTGAGTGCTGTGATAATGATTGTCAATCCCTAATGAAAGTATTGGCCCGGGCAAGAATTATCAACTAGTTTTGAAGCAACTGATCTTAAAAGCATGAATGATCAATTAGATATTCTCAGAGTAACAAACTAACACCAAAGCTTTCTTGTTATTCACAGGTGAGAAATGTAAGTGTACAATAGAGGGACCAGGTTTTCATCACCCTAATCTGGTGGTCAAGTTTAACCTCACTTACGCTGCAACCATCAAATATCATGTTCCCTGCTGTGACACACAAGAAAATGCAAACCAACACCTGTGACATCTTCTACCAAAATGCTCAGTGTGAATCCAGCAAACTTTCAGATCTAACCTGTATTTATGGAAAACAGAGGGCATGAGGGCAAGTCAAATAACAGGACCAGAAGGGACACAGACAAATGAAGAAGGTGGAGAATTCTGTGGGGTCATTGTTCCAGCCCATCCAGCAAGTCAGTGTGTAATGAAAAAACATTAGGGATGGTGATTGATTAGAAAAAAACTTGGAGACAATACAACTAGATTCAAGACGTGGGCCTGGATTTGACTCTAGTTTGGACAGACTGGTTCTGAAGGGTACTTTGAAAACAATTGAAGATTTCAAATATGAATAGATTATAACATAACAATTTATCGAATTATAAAGTGAAAGCTGGTTAATGTAGAAAACCAGGTTACAAAACAAGTTACAAGGTATTATCTCATTTATATTAAATATAGAAACATAGAAATATATGTAAATCATCTGAATGAATCACTGAAATGGTATTAACAGAAATAATCCCTGGGTGGTAGAAATATGGTGCTTTCATTTTCTTATTTTTGCTTATCTTATTTTCTAGCTTTCTTATTCCACATATATGGCTTTTGTAACAATAAAATTTATTTATTGGTTAAGAAACTTAAAGAATTGTGTACTGAAGGTGGGAGTACCACAGTTAAATGACATTAGGGTGTTTGACCTCTCTGAGACCTAGTGCTGATCACTGCAATCATTGTTGATGACTTTAAACAGAGAATTTGGATTAGGAGACCAGAGTTGAGTTATAATCAGCAGGTCCAGAGCCAGATCAGCACTTCGTGTCCACAACTGAAGTTGTCAACATAGCCCAAATTTGCTGGACTCTTGGCTTTAAATGACCTCGAGCTCAGATTCTCATCTGGAAAAGATCGATCATGAGATTGTGTGCTTAGGGTGTTGCATTACACGAAAAGATACACATGAGAGCCCTAGAACAATGCCCAGCATCTAAGAGCTCCATAAATATCAGCTCTTGTTCCTGTGATTGTTCTCTCTTGCAGTGAAGGATTCCATTGTCCCCTGAGCCACTTAAGGCTGCAAGCCATCCTGGAGGCTACCTCACTCCTCCCACAATGACCCAATGACATCTGCAGCTGCTTCATTCTCATAGGATGTAAAGCAAAATAGTGGACATAAGATACAGGCCTTCCATCATCTAGCGTTTGCCCATTTCTTGGCAGTCTTCTCATTTTCTGTTAACACATCCTAAGCTTCGGCCTTAAGCCACAATAATTTGCTCACCTTCTTGAGGATGTGACTATCTCCTCAAGGATGTCTACTTTATAGTTATATAAAAGTGAAACACATATAAAACACTCTTCATCTGCCCCCTTCAGGTAAAGATGACATTTAACAATAATTGAGAAAGTAACTGCCTTCCAAAAGACACTTAGGATTTAGAAATGTACCTGTCATTGTGTGATTTTTGTTTCTGAAATAACTTGTATCATCCATTGAAACTTTGATTCCACTTAAAAACTCGGAAAAGGAATTTTCAAATCTACTTTAAAATCTCTTTAAAAGTTGCAGGGAATATGATAGTCATTTTTTAAAAATAGAAGTGCCACACTTTCTAATTTATAAGAAGAACTGATAGATATCAAGGAAGACTTAAAAGTATAATTTCAAGCAAAGCCTTTGTATAATTTCTGGATGGGGCAGTAAATATAGTCAGAAATCCACCTCTTCTGTATGAATCTCTGTCTTGTCCTGAGACATCTGGGATTTTAGGGATGGCAGCAATATGAAAAAAAAGGATGCTCACTAGCAAGATGAAAGTATAAAACTTACTGGTAAAAGTATGTACATAGTCAAATTCAGACTAATACTGTAATGGTGGTATGTAAATTATGTATTTTTAATATGCAGGTTAAAAGACAAAATTATTAGAAATAACAATAGTTACAATTTGTGAGGAGATACATAACATAAAAATATGTAAATTGTGACATCATAAACATAAAATGGGGGGAATAATAGTCTAGCGCTTTTATGCAATCAAAGTTAAGTTGTTCAAAAGCAAAAAGTGACAAATGGGATCTTATTAAACTAAAGAGCTTCTGCACAGCAAAGAAATCATCAATAGAGTAAACAGACAACCTACAGAATGGGGGAAAAGTTTGGCAAACTATGCATCTCACAAAGGTCTAATATCCAGAATCAATAAGGAACTTAAACCAATTTACAAGAAAAAAACAAATAACCCTATTAAAAAGTAGGCAAAAAACATGAACACTTTTCAAAAGAAGACATAAATGTGGCCAAGAAGCATATGAAAAAAGCTCAACATCACTAATCATTAGAGAAATGCAAATCAAAACCACAATGAGATATCATGTCACACCAGTCAGAATGGCTGTTACTAAGAAGTAAAAAAGTAACAGATGCTGGTGAGGCTGTGGAGAAAAAGGAACACTTCTATACTGTTGGTTGGAATGTAAATTAGTTCAACCATTGTGAAAAACAGTGTGGCGATTTTTTAAGTGTAAAGCAATTCAAATTACATTGCTTTCACTAAAAATAGCCTTGTTGATAATATTAATAATCATTTATTGACAATAACATTTTAGTGGGAACAAAAATATCTTTATATCATTAATAGAAAAAATTATTTTAAAATATTGTTTATTTCATTGTTGCCTCTTTAAAAAACTTTCCATTTTTGCTTGTTTTACAATTTACAAAATATATTAGCCCAGTTGTACATCGATTACCAACTACCAATTACCAATAAATGCCTATACATGTATTAGTGCTGGCTGCCCTAAATATTTTTTACTGATAAGAGTATACAATCAAAAAAAGTTGAGGGCAATTGCTCCAGACCAATTTTCCTCAATGTACGGTTTGAGAAACGTCTGTATCAGTACCACCATAGAGCCTTGAGCCTAGAAAAAAACTGACTTTGAGTGTCTATAGTTGGGATATGGAACCTGCATTTCTAACAAGTACCCCTTGCTTAAGGTGGTTCAACAGCTTGAAAAACCTAGCATGGAGGGAGATAAAAAGCATTCTGTGGAGACCATGAGTGCCTAGGAATAAGGCATTCTACTGACAGCCACAGGCTATATAATACAGTGTCCATAGTCAGAAGTCTCCTTGTTAGTCTTACTGAATTTGCAAAACCAGCCTTAAATGTATAAACTTCTTGCCCTCAGCAAAGAATTATTTCCTAAAGGATGAATCTGCCATAATTGTCCCCGTAAAAAAAAACATATTTTACCCAGATAGGGCTTTATAGGGACTGCTATGGGCTGGATGTGTCCTGTCAAATTCATATATTGAAACTTAATCACTAATGTGATAGGCTAAATGAGTCCTCTCAAATTCATATATTGAAACTTCATTGCCAGTGTGATAACATTAAGATAACTGGAGCACTTAGGATGTGATTAAGTCATGAGGGTAGAGCTCTCATGGATGGAATTAGGACATTATTTCCAATTAAGGCCTTGACTGAGTGGGTTGATTCCCTTCCCATTCTTCCGCCATGTGAGCTGCAGCAAGAAGGCCCTCACCAGACACCAGATGCCAGCACCTTTATCTTGGGCTTTCCAGACTCCAGAGCTGTAAGAAAAAACTTCTACTCTTTATAAATTACCCAGTCTCAGGTATTTTGTTATAACAACACAAAAGAACTAAGACAGTGGCCCTGACATTGCAATTCCAGGGGCTAAATCATGTGTTAATCATTGTGGGATCAGCAGAGGATAAACTCATGGGAAGGCTTTAATTAGTGCAATTTCTTTTTCATTAATCAGAGTGCCAAGTTTAATATTTTTTTAAAAAATAAGTAGATAAACACTTCTAATGACCAGTGCCACCCTTAAACCCAGGCAAAGGGCCACTGCCCTGATTCCTTCTTTTAAAAAGCCTGCATCACAAACACACACACACACACACACACACACACACACACTGTCATTTGGGATTGTGTGCTGTACAGGACATAGTGCGACCTTAAACCTAAATGTTTGCTCTTCTGATAGCACCATTCAGACCCACGGAAATTCTTCTACACATTGTTTGCTTTATGTCCTCAAAGTAAAAGGTGATCACATCCAAATGTTGTAAAGGTTTGGGTTGAACTGTTGAGAACACTGCTTCTGAGAGCTGGGAGAAAAGACCAGTTAATCAACTCAACAGACCCTTCTTTTCAGAAAGCATGAATACAATATATCTTTGCCTTGAGCAGTATTGTTTACTAGTAGTGCCTGGCATCATATTTTTGTTCATCCAATACCTGCTTCTGGAGGTATTCAGTACATAGTAAAGCTTTGCAATAGTTGCAACTAGTAGCAAAAGAATGTTTTGCAATATTAAACAACTTATAACACACTTAAATCACTACTTGTATACATCTTGACAAATAATTCATGAAATCTGATACCAATACTTTGCATTGAAACTAGCCATTTATTAAACACCAGCAATGCAAATAATTTCATTTGTATAAAGATATTTTAAATTAATTTTCAAAAAATTAAATAAAATTTTATATTTATTTGAAATTTTATATTCATTAATTACTTTTTCTCTTTTAATTTTATAGTTATTTTAGAATAAATATAATAATACATGAAAATGAATTTAATTTAAAGCCTGCCACATTTATTTTAATGTACATTCTTTATAAAAACATTCAGATTTTAAACACTTAATAGAATTGCATTTACTTGTAATTCTTCAGAACACAAATTGTGAGAAAATATTGATTATAATAATACAGTGATTTTTTTACTGAAATGAAGACAAGAAAATTAAATTTAATAAAATAAATATATAATAAATTATCAGTTATAGTTCTTTTATTTTATTACTCATCTAAATACTGCAAGCTTAACAGCAAGACACCCAGACATGTGCAATAACAATTAAATCTAATTGTCTTTAATATTTTTCTAAGAAAAGTCATAATGTTATACATAGTTTTTGATTTTCCAGTGAGATGGCATGCTCGTCAAAGTAGAAGGATGGGTCGTTTGTTACTTTAAGTGTTTTAGCTTGATTTATAGGGTTTAAATATTTAGACATATGGTATGTGGGCATCATAAGCCTCTTGTCTTAGGCTCCACAAATGTTAGGGGTAAGCCTGATGACTGTAACAAATGAAAACAAGACAAAACAGAGACAAAATAACCAGAAGAGGATCATGGAGTTTTAGTGCCGCTGCCACCTTCTTCATCAAAGCTACCGGTTTTCACCCCTCTTGAAATAAGCCACTTATAATCCTGCCATGTCTACTCCCACAAGAAAACAACATTGCAGGATTGCTGAGGCTATCCTAAAGCATGTTATTTTTCGTGGTCCTGTGGGAGAGATGTCTTCAAGAACCCTCAGAATATTCAGCAGTAATTGGCTTCTGGCTGTGAGCCCACACAGGAAGATGAACATGAAGTCAGCCTTTCTACCATGACGCTGAAGCTGTTGAAATCATCCTATTCCAGGTGACATTGAGACTCCACTCCTCTCCACCTAGAAAAAAATGTTACATGCGGAATGAAAAGTGAACACATTGGCACTGAGTTTCTATCTGTGAAGTGAGGAGTCAGAAGGTGTGGAGCTGCAGGTTTACCTGTGCCTACAATTATGGAGACAAGGGTTTAGAGTTCTTTCCCCTACCCTTCTTATATACCTTCAAAGAAACAGCAGAGTTAAGTGATACAGCACACAAGCTCTGGGGCCTGCCTGACTTGGTTCAAATCCCAGCTCCACTAGTCACCAACTTTGTGACTTAGGGTAATCCTAAGCCTAGATATCGTCTTCTACAAAACTGGTACTAAAGTGTGGCTGTGAGAATTACATGAGTTAATTGCCTAGAATAGTGCACAGATACATAGGAAGTACTTTGTATGTACTATGAATTTTAAAATATCCTTACTTATGTCACCATTTATAAGAGTCTGGAAGAGTAGTACCAGGATATATGTCTTGAGCTGCCTGCTATGCAGGTCTAAGTAAAAGCTGTGGTATTTGGATATTGCAAGACTTCCCCTAACCTAGACTTCAGGCTGTTTAAATTATACAATTAGGTCTGGTATGATGGTTCACATTTGCAATCCCAGCAACTTGGGAAATCGAGGCCAGAAGTTTGAGACCAGTCTGGACAACACAGCAAGATCTCACCTCTACAAAAAAAAATTAAAAATTAGCTGAGAATGGTGGCATCTGTCTGTAATCCCAGCTACTCGGTAGGCTGAGATAAGAGGATCTCTTGAGTTCAGGAGTTCAAGGGTACAGTGAGCTATGATCATGTCACTGTACTCCAGCCTGGCAACAGAGCATGATCCTAAGAATCTATATAAATAAATAGTATACAATTTATTGGCCTAATGCCTTTTTCCTTTTCCCTTTCTAGTAGCCCAAACTCCTTTCTCAACAAGATTTATGGTAGCCTACTCTATCAAAGCACTCTTAACAAAGATCAGTAGAGAGGAGAACAAAAAGATGCTCACACCTGCTGCCTAGCCTGAGGTTCCCTGGCTCAGATACTTGGGCAAGAATTAATCTTTCTTGTGCAGAGAATGAATGGAACCCCAGGAATGACTTCACTGCCACCCATAACAAGTTTATGCACAGAACACCTCTGTTCCAATCCCTCTTTCCCTTCAGACTTTTCTAAAACAGGGGTTTTATAAAAGTGGGTTGCAGGGAGGCAGGTTAGATGAAGACATGCACAAGGAGGAGAAGTCAAGGGCTAACTTCTGTGTGTCTACCATTACTGTATCTTTTTTTTCTCAACGGAAGTCCTAAAAATCTTTCTTGAAACCCAGAAGTTTTTGGCATAACATTCAAAACAGCCTGATGTAAGAGGTGAAAATACTTTTTTTCAATCAGGCTCAAATTTCTGAAATAATGCTCTCTTTTTGCATGTTTTCAGAAAGGATGTTGGTAATATGGTTACAAAATTTTTAGCAGACACATAAAATGGTCATTCTATCATCTTTAAGTTCCCTCATGCATTGCTACAGATGACTTATAGTTTTACTGGATTCTTGCAATCTTTATATCAGATATCCTAAAGCTTTTTAGATGAGGTATATTTATTTTCCAGTGCTTTCTTAACGGGTTTGTAAGCTAGGCAAGGATCGTGTCATTTAAATCAGATTTGATGCAGGTTTTGGCACAGAATTTTGCATGCAGGTGCTCCATAAATACTTATCATTGATTACTTAAAAGAAAACAATAAAAAATAGCTCAAATTTTGTGAGTTTTCTGGGGTGGGGGTGGGGGTGTCAGCCAGAAAATAGTAAGCCTTGAAAGTTAATCAGTATTTTTCATGATTACGTAAAACATAAGCATCAAAACCCGAGTACCAATACTACCCCTAAAGGCACATCATATCGTACCAATAATAAAGAAGAGGAAGAAAGAGCGGGAGGGAAGAAGGGAAGGAGGGAAGAGGGTGGGTGAGGGGAAAGATGTAAGGAAGGAGGGAGGGAAAGAGGATGAAAGAAATGAATGAAGGGAGAAAAGGAGGAAGGAAGAGAGGAAGAAAAGATGGAAAGAAAGGAAAGAGGAAGAGAGGAAGAAAGGGAGGGAATAGAGACAGGGAAAAAGAAAGGAAGAAAAGGACTGGAGGGGGAGAGG